>NW_020869615.1:713657-741157 GCF_003789085.1 Penaeus vannamei | reverse complement strand
CACCCTCAATAAATAGAGCCCAACGCATATTTCCCATTAGAAACACACAAGATTTTTAAAACATACCGGAGTACACAAACAAGAGTTGAGACCGCGAGTGTTGGAACGTGAGATGAAACTGAGGAAACTGTTTCTCGTGCGTGTGCTTTGACCTTGAAACTGAGTACTAGAGAGAAACCCACAGGAAGTTGGATTCCCTGGGTTTTCTGGCTGGATTTATTGGCTCAGGAGGATATATTTAGATGTAAGAGGAAGAGGGATAAAGGGGGCTATTATTAAACACGGAAGCGAGCAACAGGTTATATTTAATTGAGGCTGAGATAGGAAAACAAATGATACGTACTAAAAAAAGTCTCAAGAAATGATATGATTCTTGAAATGTGATACATTCAAGGTTTTTCATTAATGTATGCATTTGATGAATATATGTAACACCCATATTCACTGTCTATAAATGCGAGAATTAAATTAATGTGATTTGCAAAGTATTTTATTCTTCTTGCATGGCAGTAACAGGAAATATTTTTAATTCCTTACCAGTTTGAAGAAACGCAATGTCTAATCAATGTACAATCGGATATACAAAGGAAAAGAAAAAGAAAGAGTTTCCACTAATTGTTGATATATATAATCCTGTGTGTTACTCCAGTTAATTGAACACCTAATTGAAGACTATTTTTCCCCCGCACAAAACGCAAATGTAATTATCTGTCATGAAAATAGAATATTAAAAAAAAAAAAAAAAAAAAGAAATCACGGTGTTTTCTTTTTTCTCTCTCCGAAATAGGATTTTCCAGGCAATTTAAACTGATGTAATTATGCTCAGTAACAGACAGGTTATGCTGTACAATTTCATGATACTCATCTTGTACCACGGGTGGATGGAGAACAGATAAGTGTCGGCGACCATTTAAACAAAGAAATTCTCTCTCTCTCTCTCTCTCTCTCTCTCTCTCTCTCTCTCTCTCTCTCTCTCTCTCTCTCTCTCTCTCTCTCTCTCTCTCTCTCTCTTCTCTCTCTCTCTCTCTCTCTCTCTCTCTCTCTTTCTCCTCCCTCCCCCTCTCTCTCTTCTTTCCCTTTCTCTCTCTCTCTCTCTCTCTTTTCTCTCTCTCTCTCTCTCTCTCTCTCTCTCTCTCTCTCTCTCTCTCTCTCTCTCTCTCTCTCTCTCTCTCTCTCTCTCTCTCTCTCTCTCTCTCTCTCTCTCTCTCTCTCTCTCTCTCTCTCTCTCTCTCTCTCTCTCTCTCCTCTCTCTCTCTCTCTCTCGTATATATGTGAAATATATAGTGGATCCAAGGTGGGTGAATATGTGTGTGTGTGTGTGTGTGTGTGTGTGTGTGTGTGTGTGTGTGTGTATGTGTGTGTGTGTGTGTGTGTGGTGTGTGATGTGTGTGTGTGCGTGCGTGTGTGTGTGTGTGTATGTGCGTGCGTGCGTGTGTGTGTGTGCGTGCGTGTCTGTGCGCATGTGCGTGTCTAGATACACATATAGAATTGCCTGAAACAAAGGACGCGCGATCGAGCTCAACAACAAAAAAAAAAAAAGTTTGTGAAATGTGTGATGCTTTCCACGAGTGTTGATATTGTGAAATGGTGCATCGATATAACATCTCTCTCTCTCTCTCTCTTCTCTCTCTCTCTCTCTCTCTCTCTCTCTCTCTCTCTCTCTCTCTCTCTCTCTCTCTCCCTCTCTCTCTCTCTCTCTCTCTCTCTCCTCTCTCTCTCTCTCTCTCTCTCTCTCTCTCTCTCTCTCTCTCTCTTCTCTTCTCTCTCTCTCTCTCTCTCTCTCGATATTGTGAAATGGCGCTTCGCTATACAAACTTCTTTTGATTAGCGTTTATTTGTCCACTTGACCTTCGTACTATATTAATGTGTTTCGAACCGTGAATAAGACGTAACATTAAATGGATTTTAGGGAAGATATGTAAGGGGATCCTCGGTTTATTTTCTGTCAGAAGAGGGGTCCTCGGGAGAGAAAAAAAAAGTTTGAGAATTTCTGCTGTAGAGGAAAACTGTTTTTATTTTTTTTTTTTTCTCTCTAATTCTTACACAGAGTAAGTATTCAGAGTTGGATTTCACGCACACGCACACACACACACACACACACATACACATACACACACATACACATACACATACACATACACACACACACACACACACACACACAACACACACACACACACAACACACACACCACACACACACACACACACACACACACACACACACACACACACAAGCTGATTAAGAATTCACGAACACAGAAATGTCTTCTTTTGTGTAGCTATCAACAACACCTAAATTAAAGCAAAACAACAACAACAACAACAACAAACCTGTAAAACTATCCACAGAAGAATTGTACCGTTGAGAAACATCCCAAGCGTCCCCACAGTCTGTGAGTAGACATCCCCCGCCTTTTCCTGCCATGGTTAGCACACCCATAAAACCGGCGGCGCTTTTATGTACACGGGAGAGGCTAGGTCAGTAGCATCTCGAGGAGACGTCATGGTGTCTGATCCTATTTTTGGAGAAAAAAAAGCACATGGGGCTTATTTTAATGACGTCATAAAAGTTATGGATGCTTGGTGAATATGGTCGATCATTTTGGTATCTTTAATCTTCCAAAAGGATGGAAAATAATGATTTTAATGGTTGCATTTCCACCAAAAGAGACGCCATGACACCTCGAATTATTACTGATCTAGCCTTTCCCTTATATAGACAACACCTTCACCAAATGAGCTATAACTGAAGCAACTATCACCGTATTTAAAGAATCTAGACAAAGGAGACGCGTTTTCTTGAAGGTTATTGCGGAAAATACAGCGTGAAATTGAGAAGTCGCTGTTACGTAAACAACTTAACCTAATGAGCTAACTGAAGCAACTATCGCCGTGTTTATAGAATCTAGGATATGCATTTTCTTGTAGTTTTTTTTTTCGGTAAATACAGCGTGAAAGTGGGAAATCAGTGTAATTGATAACCAATGGGATTAGTATCTTGTGTATGAATTGATAATAAACGGAATTTTTGATGTAGGATTTTTTGGTGTATTAGAGTTTAATTGATAACCTTGGTATTCTTTCTGGTATGCTTGACTTTGATAGACAACCATGGATTATATCTGGTATGTTAGATATAATAGATAACCATGGGATTTTGTTGGTGTGGTACTTTTATTGATAACTATATGATTTATCTGATATGCTAGACTTTAACTGATAATCATAGGATTTTGTTGGTGTGCTAGCTCCTCTTTGATAAATATAGAAAACGGGAATTTTTAATTGTGCAAGGAATACGAACTTATCTCTTGTTTACCATTCAGTGGCCTTCTCAGGTGGCTTTGTCGAATCCAGAAGGTTGTGAAATACTGTTATAAACTGATTTTGTAACGATAAATGTTTTAATTAATTTGATTTTTTTCGGAAGATTTTGTTTTTATTTTTAAAGAACAGCTTTTATTAGTAGATATTGCGTGACCATGACTTTAAATAAAATATTCTACCATTTAAAAATAATAACAACTAAATCTTATGTATGAAAAGTCACACTCAGAAGAGAATATATCAAACTGTACAAAAAGAACTACCTAATAAATATGAATTAACACATTAACGATAATTTTTGCTATAATTTACCTACACAACCAGATAGATGCCTCTTCTTACTTTTATTCATGTTTTCCTTTTATAAATCTTTCATCGAATATATACAGTATATTCAACATAAACCTCCACTATTATTTTACACAGAACCACTTAATTTACGTCCTCCTTTACAAGAATAATGAACAAAAACCACATAATTTGAGCGTAGCATTGTTCCATGTCTTTATAAGCTTATGTTTATACACTGAAACTAATACGCGATGTAACTACGCTGTGAAATATATCTAGAGTCACACTAGATACGTACATGTGTGTGTGTGTGTGTGTGTGTGTGTGTGTGTGTATAATATATATATAATATATATATATATATATATATATATATATATATATATAAATGTATTGATGAATAAATACGTATGTATATAAATGTATAAACGTGCACATACACACACACACACACATACACATACACATATATATGTGTGTGTGTGTGTATACATATACATATTTCTATGTATATATGTATTATATATATATATATATATATTATATATATATATATATATATATATATATATATATACATATAAGTGTGTACGTGTGCTTAAATCAGATGGAAAAGAACTAAAACAGTGAAAAAGAGAAGAAAAGAAACTATTCATTTCGCGCACGATGCAAGAGACTTAAACGGTTCCTTTCTGGAAACCGGAAAGTATAAGAACCACAAAACATGTATAAAAAGTGAGACGAGCCATATGAACGTGTGTGATTTGGCGGTGAATAAAAAATCTATGTGATTTTAGGAGGAAAATGTATTAATCATAATAACTCAGTTTCGTTGGTCGTATGATAAACATTGGCGCGTTTTTTTTTTAAGTTTAAAAATCGGATAAAAGGAGAAACGGCTTAGCCAAGTTACACATTTGATCGAATTATTGAAAGTAAAGGAATTATATCGTCATTTTTTTCCAAATTGTCAAAAATACATAATCTTCTGATACATTGATTTTGTTTACTTTCAGTCGAATAAACATCCATAACAGATAGCTACGCATTAACCCCTCCACATCTTTTTCATGTTTATTTATTATAAGGAATCAATTTTTTTCTTTTTAATGTAGCGTCTTGTTGTTATTAAAGAATAGAAAATAACAACATTCAGTTTAAATGTTTTATTAGTGGTTACTGGAAACAAACTTTTCTTTCCTTTTTTCTTTTTTTTTTTTTTCAACTTTTTCTTTTTCTTATTTTGGCGGAAGTCAAACCTAGGCTTCTGTCCAACTTTTCAGCGACACAATTTTTTAATTACTCATCTCAGGAAGTAAAATGCATTATATAATGCACGCAACAACACATACTTATCCGCACACAAATGTTGCATCTCACGGATATCTACAATCGCTAAATGTGTGTGTGGGTGTGCGTGTGTTGCTGTGTGTATGTGTGTGTGTATGTGTGTGTGTGTGTGTGTGTGTGTGTGTGTGTCCGTTCGCGCGCGCGCTTGCGTACGTGCGTGCGTGAGAGAGAGAGAGAGAGAGAGAGAGAGAGAGAGAGAGAGAGAGAGAGAGGAAGAGAGAAAACAAAAAAACACATGAACACAGCTTTCTCACAATGCAAAAGAAACATCAATTGTTCAAATTCTCCAAACATTCACAAATGATACCTTAAAATTAAGAGGAAAAATGCACATCTGGAAGCACGACCACGATCCAAGGAGACGGTGCATGCGTCTATACTCGAAAGTCACTTCATGATTTAGCAGGAGTCGTCATGCACAGTTGTTCATCGCCTACTGTGCCTTTTCTCCTTCGCAACTTGTCAATTAATTACTCACGTAGAGGAAATGGTTCGTTTAAATGCTGCTTTGGGTTAAACCTGTCTTGTTTGTAAAAGCGAATACTATGAACAAAATTATTGGAAACCAAAATCATACATATCCATTGAGTCTCCGTGTTGCCCCCTTAAGAAGGTTTACGCTTGAGAACCATTATCTTAGAGGGAAATAAATAAAGAAAAATACTGTGACTTTGTGTGGACTTACATGTACGAGTGACTATAAAACAGCAATGAACATTATCAATGAGCTGACATAATAACGTAATAAGGGTAACAGAAATACAGATAATAACATCAATGTTATTATCTTTTTAATGTCATTATAATAATTATAATTATCATGATCATAATAATCATACCAGATAACATTCAGGTTAATGAAGTATTACGACAAGTCCGGTAATAATCATCACTTTATTTCCAGAAAAAAAAAACCTTTGACATACATGACACAGATACAGAAATCTTCAGTGTCTATTTTCCCTTCCTCTCCGTTTCTCTTTTCTCCTTTTTTAAATGGTTCTCTTTTTTTTTTTTTTTTCTCTTTTCTTTTTAAATGGTTCCTTTAGCGTTTTCCCGCCTGTATTTTCCTCATTTCCTCCCAGTACTCGACCTCGCTGACGCCTTCCCACTCTCGCTTCGACAGCTTTTGGAAGAACCTGTGTGGGGATGAGAAGAAGATGAGGTGGTCTGCAGTAAGGTGACGATTGGGGTGGAAGGAGCTCGTTTCGTAAGAGGGAGGGAGGGAGGGAGGGAGGGAGGAGGGAGGGAGAGAGGGAGAGAGGGAGGGAGGGAAAGGGGGACGAGGAGAGAGGAGAGAGAGGGAGGGAGGGAGAGAGAGAGAGAGAGGAGAGAGAGAGGAAGAGAGAGAGAGAGAGAGAGAGAGAGGAGATGAGGAGAGGGAGAGAGGAGAGGAGAGAGGGAGGAGAGAGAGAGAGAGAGAGAGAGAGAGAGAGAGAGAGAGAGAGAGAGAGAGAGTATTTTCTCTGGCACTGATGCTGAGATTACTGGGATATAGGGAAAATCTCATTACAGACAATTTCCTCGAAATCTTCTTTATTTCTGTTGGTTAAGGTGTATATATATATCTGTCGACAGCTTCGGAGTTTTCTTAGTATTTCAGACACGGGAAATGTGCCGCCTCGAAAAATCTTGAAAGGGGAATTGTCCCCCTTGTCATAAAATCTGAGCGGGAGGGAAATCCGCGGGGAGGATTAATTCTGAGGCGATTTACAGCGATTAATAGATGAAATCAGAATTCATTTGATTTAAAATTCTAGATGTAACTTGCATTTCTTTAGTAGCAGCGGTAAATGTTATCGTATCTAATAAAATAACACTATGAGGTAGTAATATATGTTATCAGGAATACTGAATATCTCTCAAGGTCTTGGACATGCTCAACTAAGACCACATAACACTGTCAGGTATTATATACATATGTCAGATAATAACAGTGCTGCTAATAAAAAAGAAAGAAAAAAAATAAAAAAAAAAAAAGAAAAAAGGAAGAAAATAAAAGATGAAAAAAAAGAAAAAAGAAAAAAGAAAAAAAGAAAAAGAACAAAAAAAAGAAGAAAACAATGGCTATTTCAGTAACGAACAGAAAAGAGATCAAAAGCGATCCTTGTCTTGATTCCGACTCTTTAAAACCGATTTTGGCTTTGATATTCAGCGCTGATTTTGCCTTACTTTTCTTGCACTTGTTGGGAGAGCTCGACTTCGTGAGCGGTAGGTGTTGAGAGGATGGCCTCCAGATTACGTCTGAAGATGCGACTGTCGTTGGAGCCCATGAGGTGTGTGGCCACGCCCTCCGTGCTGGCCGAGAACTGCACGGCCAGACGAGCCAAGTCGCTGCCCGCGTCCTGGGAAAGAATCGGAAAAAGAAGTGTTATTGGAAAATACACCTCCGGGAAGTGTTTGCGTGAGACGACGAATAGCTGAATAATTACGAAGTAAATAAAGGAAGAAACCCCAAAACGATTTAAATGAACCATCGAATGAACAGTACCCACGTCTGCGTCGGTAGTTACCTTGCAGAACTTGGCGGCGAGTTTCGAGGCGTCCTTGATCTCCTGTTGCGCGGGATGCCATTCGGGAGGTTCGCCCTCGCACAGGAGGCCCATCGCCACTGCGCAGGCGCTGATTACTCCGATATTCCGAGACTGAGGATAATAGTTTGACGAATCTTTGTTTAGAAGAAATAAAAAAAAAATCTGTTTCTAATATGGCGTGATATGGGACTTCACCGCGCGTTACTAATATGGCGGTAAATGTGTATACTGAGAGAGATGTGAACGAAAGCTACTAATATGTTTGGAGAGAGATGTGAACGAAAATCACCGCGCTACTAATATGGCGGTAAATATGACTGACGAAAAAAAAAATCGTTTTACTAATATGGCGGTAAATGTATGATGTGAACGAAAGTTACAATACGGTAAATATGTTACTGAGAGATATGTGAACGAAATCACCGCACGCTACTAATATGGCGGTAAATATGTTACTGAGAGAGATGTGAACGAAAATCCCGCACGCTACTAATTATGGCGGTAAATAGTTGTGAACGAAAATCACCGCGCGTACTAATAGGACTGTGAACGAAAATCATGTATACTGAGAGAGATGTGAACGAAAATCACGAAAATACTGAGAGAGATGTGAACGAAAATCAAAGAATAATATATAAATATTGGCCGGTAAATATGTATACTGAGAGAGATGTGAACGAAAATCACGCGCGCTACTAATATGGCGGTAAAATACTGTATACTAGAGAGGATTGTGAACGAAAATCACCGCACGCTACTATATGGCATAAGAGTAAATATGTGTACTGAGAGATATGTGAACGAAAATCACCGCGCGTTAACTTTAATATGGCGGTTAAATATGTATACTGAGATGAATATGTGAACGAAAATCACCGCGCGCTACTAATATGGCGGTAAATATGTTTACTGAAGAAATATGTGAACGAAAATCACCGCACGCGTACTAATATGGCGGTGTAAATATGTTACTGAGAGAGATGTGAACGAAAATCACCGCACGCTACTAATATGGCGGTAAATATGTTTACTGAGGAGATGTAACGAAAATCACCGCACGGTACTAATATGGCGGTAAAATATGTTTACTGAGGAGATGTGAACGAAAAATCCCCGCACGCTACCTGAAGAAGGCATATACTCCTTCAGGACGTCATCGATGAGCGTGTTCCGTGCATAGGACAACACCACCTCGATCTTCACGCTGGATCTCTCCACCACCTGCTTCAGTATGCTCAGAGGATAGCCTGTGATGCCGATATGCCTGCAGGAGGGAGATGTTCACTCGTGGTTCAGTCTATAGTCCGTCTCATCTGTATTTTACTCGGTCCTGCGTGTTTATTTGATCTCTAAACCTTCCTTCCTTCCTTTTGGCTTTTATTATCTAGCATTTATTTGACTTCTTTCTTCCATGTGCATCGACTTGACCCCACATCTTATGACCTAAACCTCTCCTCCCCTCCTTCCAAGTGTTCCCCTCCCCTCCCCCCCTGTTCACCCCCTCCCCCCTTCCAACCCCTCCCTCCCCTCCCTTCCAAGTGTTCACCCTGCCCTTCCCTCCTTCCAAGTATTCACCTCCTTCCAAGTTTCACACCCCCCCCCCTCCTTCCAAGTGTTTCACCCTCCCCTGCCCTCTTCCAAGTGTTTCCCCCTTCCCCTACCCTCCTTCCAGTGTTCACCCTTCCCTCCTTCAAGTGTTCACCCCCTCCCTCCTTCCAAGTTTCCCCCCCCTCCCCTCCCCTTGCCTTCAAGTGTTCCCCCCTCCCCTCCCCCTTCAAGTGTTCACCCCCTCCCCTGCCCTCCTTCCAAGTGTTCACCCCCTCCCCTCCTCCAAGTGTTCGCCCTCCCTCCTTCCAAGTGTTCACCCCTCCCCTCCCCTCCTTCCAAGTGTTCCCCCCTTCCCCTCCTTCCAAGTGTCACCCCTCCCTCCCCTCCTTTCTAAGGTTCCCCCCCTCCCCTCCTTCCAAGTGTTCCCCCCTTCCCTCCGTTCCTTCCAAGTTCCTCCAAGTGTTCACCCCCTCCCTCCTCTCCCTTCCAAGTGTTCACCCCCTCCCCTCTCCTCCTTCCAAGTGTTTCACCCCTCCCCTGCCCTCCATCCAAGTGTTCGCCCCCTCCCCTCCCTTCCTTCTTCACCCTTCCCTCCCCTTCCAAGTGTTCACCCCCCTCCCCTCCCCTCCTTCCAAGTGTTTCCCCCCTCCCCTCCTTCAAGTGTTCCCCCCTTCCCCTCCCCTCCCTCCAAGTTTCCCTCCTCCCCTCCCCAAGTGTTCCCCCCTCCCTCCCTTCCAAGTGTTCACCCCCTCCCCTCTCCCTCCTTTCCAAGTGTTTCCCCCCCTCCCCGCCCTCCTTCACGTGTTCCTCCCCTCCCCTCCCTTCCAAGTGTTCCCCCTGCCCTCCCCTCTTTCAAGTGTTCCCCCCTCCCCTCCTTCCAAGTTTTCACCCCCTCCCCTGCCTCCTTCCAAGTGTTCCCCCTTCCCCTCCTTCCAAGTGTTCACCCCCTCCCCTCCTTCAAGCCACCCCTTCCCCTCCTTCCAAGTGTCCTTTCCAACCCTTCCCTCCCCTCCTTCCAAGTGTCCCCGTTCCCTCCCCTCCTTCCAAGCGTTCACCCCCCCTCCCCTCCTTCCTTCCCCTCCCCTCCCCTCCTTCCAAGTGTCCCCGTTCCCCTCCCTCCTTCCAAGTGTTCACCTCTCCCCTCCCTCCTTCCAAGCGTTCCCCCCCTGCCTCCCCTCCTTCCAAGTGTTCCCCTTCCCCTCCCTCCCCCCTTCCAAGTGTTCACCCCCTCCCCTCCTTCCAAGTGTTCCCCCCCCCTTCCCCTCCTTCAAGTGTTCCCTCCCCCTTCCAAGTGTTCCCCCCTTCCCCTCCCCCTCCTTCCAAGTGTTCACCCCTCCCTTCCCCTCCTTCCAAGTGTTCACCCCTTCCCCTCCCCTCCTTCCAAGTGTTCCCCTTCCCTCCTCTCCTTCCAAGGTTCACCCCTCCCCTCCCTCCTTCCAAGTGTTCACCCCTCCCCTCCCCTTCTTCCAATGTTCACCCCTCCCCTCCTTCCAAGTGTTCACCCCTCCCCCCTCCCTCCCCCCTTCCAAGCGTTCACCCCCTCCGCTTTCATCTCACCTCGCTTTGCCCTGTTCCACGACCTTCTGCAGCGCCGGCAGTGTCTCATTCAGTATTAGGTCCAAGCTCTCGGCAAACTCAAGATCATGAACCTGCAATAGAAAATCATGACGCGAGTGCACCGAGACTATTTATCAAAAGTGACTGAACACCCCTGGTTATTCATTATCCTAAAATATTAATTAATGATCTTTATTATTCATTATCCTAATGTTATTCTTAATTATCCTAATTTATTCATTAATTACTAAATTCATTCATTTCTAATTCTAATTATCCTAATTTATTCATTAATTTCCTAATTTATTCATTAATCAATTATTCATTATCCTAATCTATTTCTTAATTATCCTAATTCATTTAATACCAATCTATTCATTAACCTAATTCATTCATTAATTATCCTAATTTATTCCTTAATTATCCTCATTATTCAAAAGGCGACTAACCTGGATGACGTCAACGTAGTCGAGGCCGAGGAGCTTGAGGCTGAGGTCGACGCTGCTGGCGACTCGCTCGGCGGAGAAGTCGAACATGCGCTCCACACAGGGCTCGTAGCGGCCGATCTTGGTGCCGATGTAGTAGGCGCTGCGAGGCACGTCCTTCAGGGCCTGGTGGTAATGGCAGGAGGCGGGGGGGGGGGGTTTTTATACGTTCATACACTCAGATACACAGAGACACAGACACAAGACACACTAATACACGCGCGCACACACACACACACACACACACACACACACACACACACACACACACACACACACACACACTCACACACACGACATATATATATATATATATATATATATGCGTTCTTTTTCGGGCAGCATAAACATGGCATACCGGACGTTAGCTGTGACAAGAATTCAAATTTCATAAGCTTTCAGTAGATATCAATGAGAGTCTGCTTCGATCGTGTAACACTGCAGAAGACACTAAAAGACGATAATTCTGCACGGAAGGCATCCACAACTGTATCAAACGTCTTTTTTTTCGAACATAGCTGATCATACCACGACTCTCTACTAGAAAAAATATCTAAAAAGCTGCTAACTCCCTCCTAAAATGTCTAAAAGCTTTCAATAATCCCAATTCCCAAAGTTGAAAAGAGTAAACTAACTCATTCCTACAATGTCTAAAAGATTTCAATAACCATAATTCCCAAACTCGAAAAAAGTAAACAACAAGAAAATAAGATAAAACTTATAAAATATACTTCCAACGCGTCTTACCTTCCCCAGTACCTCCTCGCTCCTGCCATTACCATACCAAGGAGCAGTATCGATATAGTTCACGCCGCTTTTAAGGGCAGAGTGTACCATGTTCACACACTCTGCCTCCGAAGTACTCCCGTAGAGCCCTCCAATGGGTCCACCGCCTAAGGATAAGCGGGACACCTGCATCCCTGAGGAACCATCAAATGCAATGAGGATAAACTTGTATAAACAGCGAAGAAGAATGTAGTCTCTTAACAACGAGGTATGGACCGTAAGAGTACTATTAAACATCACAAGGGAACTCTCAGTATGTGAAATTCCTAAAGTAATTTTACGTGGTGTTCAATATGTATCTACATCTCTGTGCACACAAATCTTTCAAGGTACCATATGTTTTTCTTTATTTTACGTATTTACATCATTTTCTTCCCCCACCCCTCACTCTCTGTTATATCTAGCCCTGTTTTACACCCCTTTCGCCTGTATTGAGATATAAATATTAATTTCTGTTACTCGGATCTACCTGGTATGTTTAAGCCACGCAAAAGCCTCACCTGTGTTACCCAGAGGATGGTATGTCATCTTCTTGACAGCCTCTGGGTCATGGAAGCCCTCTACAAAAGTTGGTTGGTCCATCTGTAAAATTTAATGATTTATATTAGCTATAAAGTTTATCATAAAGTCTTGAACTCATTTGACTGTAGTAAATTTTCTGTATTCATTTTACCTGTGGAAAGGTATGAATGAGAACGAATATCTTCACAATACAAGATATTCGTTCTCATTCATACCTTTCCACATTTGTCAACATTACAGTTCATTCATTTTACCTTTAGTTCGAGGCCGAGAGGCAATCCTTTTACCTACTGCTCCGTCAATTACTCTTTGTGTATTACAAGCTTCCCCAATAAATTCATTAACACACTGGTCTTTACACAACGTTAGCGAAAACCTGTAGGAAGTATTGGCCACTGCTAATGACAAACCAATGTGTAGGTCACTAATTCTTCATCAAAGTAGTGAATCCAGTGCTTATTCTTCCATACTCCTTTCCCTCATATTTCCAGTCTTGAATGTATTCAATCTCTCACTACCCGGCACATCACATGATCTGTTATTCTCAACAGCTAATAATTCATTTACGAATAAATATGCATTTTCAGTCTATTTACTTATTGTACTTTATTTGATGCCGTGTAATACAATAAAAAGAAAAATAATTCTCACTTCGTATTACGATGTCCACCACTTGCTCTGCACAACACCAAAGCAAAAGATCAAGTGCTAACAAAACCCCGTAAAACAAACCAAAACCACAATTCCGCACTATTACCGCGAAGAAGAAAACAATACTACATCTTTCACCAACCTAAAATTCTGATATAACAACTCACAAGTATTTACAACATCACTTGCTGATTCCGCCGATTAATTACTGAATTATATTAATAACTAAACAAATGTCTCACTGTGTAGCTTATTTTAAGAATTTGCTGGTCTATAGAACGCCTGTATACTTAATATTGTCTCCCTTCACTCTTCAGTCACATTTACTTATTTTCATCACTGAACCGACAAAAAAAAAAATAATAATAATAATTGCCTAACTTTTAAAACACAACACTAACAACTCTTTGCATAACTTGAAGAGACTGTTTAACGAGGCAGTTTACATATTTGTTTAATGATTTGATCAAACTTAGTAACATAATTATCTGAAAATATTTTATGCTCGTTAAGATCTACTAATGATAAATCTTTGAAGATCGGCACGATACGAAATTCCGTGTACAAAGGGATTGTGATCGAAATACTGGTGATACTGCATAATATATGTGTAAACAAAGCATGTGGATACACTGTCAGGAAAGATTGAACACTTTTAGTAAAAGATAGTCGAACAAAAATTATCAAATGGTTATTATTACATTACATACCTTCTATATTATATTTTTTCTCCAAGCGTATAAACAGTTCAGATCTGTAGGTTGAAACACATCTCAGACAGATGATTGAACAGTGAATAATAGAAGAAAAAGTCCCAGTATTTTATGAAAAAGTCCTCTAGTCTGCAGTAGCAAAACTGTTGTGGCAGAAACATCACTAAACTAACCAAATAAACAGTACTTTGATGACGACAAAACAGTTGTAAACAGAGCAAGCAAGATCTACAATTAAACTGTCTGATGATTGCCAAGTTGGAAACCACTTGCTCGCGGTAGACTCTCGACATTCGATTTGTTGTTGACATTCCACGAAAAATGTTTCTGCCATTTTAGACGTAACAAAAATCCAAATGACATGAACAGGTTTCTAAGTCTTTACAGAGTTATTTGATATTAGTGTGTGTGTGTGTGTGTGTGTGTGTGTGTGTGTGTGTGTGTGTGTGTGTGTGTGTGTGTGTGTGTGTGTGTGTGTGTGTGTGTGTGTGTGTGTGTGTGTGTGTGTATATATATATATATATATATATATATATATATATATATATATATATATATATATATATATGATGAATAAATAAATGAATGAAAATGAATTGTGTAAAATCTGCCGCCATGAATTAAAGTAAAAAAAAGTGGGATTTTTTTTTTTTTATAACGTTACTGTAGTATGCATACATTACCACTCTTTTTATGGTACTTTGTTTTTCCGTATTTGGTCACCATATAATGACAATGTTAAAACAGAAAAAATAGGGCGTAGACACTTTACAGCAGAGCTTTCAAGGACAATACCTAGCACCCGTAATGCACATAATACTAAGGATATCCGCTGTGTTCCTTAGGAAAAGCCTTTACGAACGAACACCTTTGGAAAGAACAGGTATATTCGTCATGTAAGAGCTATTCTATTCTTAGGAAATTATGTGAATAGAGAGTCGAAAGCTGTGAAGTAGTTGATGGAACGTACTCACGGATGCAGCTTTCGTACTCAGAACTGTTACAGCTGTTAGGGTCTTCCTTTCGAAATTTTATGTAGAAAATGTAGAATATACACATAATATATGTACACTCACGCGTCCGCGAATTGATACACGTGCTCACTAACACCCACATCAGTTATCTATCATATTAATTTCTCGCACTGGACATAGCGAGGGTGTTCGCTTTGCAGTTTGACCGCATTGATGTTCACTTGCCAACTACAGCCGAAGAAGTGGGCACTGCTAGTTCGAACTTTGAAGTTTCAGTCTTAACTTTACCTGCGGCACTCATTATACATCCAGGGGTCATGGGGTAAGCAACATCATCCCGTGGAGCATGTGGGAGGGTCATAATCATATGGATGAAATTAATATCCAGTGTTCAGAATTCATTAACCTTTGTAGTGAAGAGCCAGGCGGGTTTAAGCACGTTTGTTTGTGTTTAAGCTGTAAACTCATATTCAGTGTGTAAAAGAATAAATTATTGTGACGGTATTATTAGTCCTATAGCACATAAACGAAGTTATTTGCTTGCATTAGTATCATAGTTATCAGTGTCATCATCTTTCTTATCATTAAAATTACTTATGTCACCATAAGCATCATTCTTATCATATTACGTTTTGTTATTATAAATACCACCAGCAAATTTTCGTTTTAGATATAGTTGATAATAATTACTGTGCTGGAATTCTGAAACTAATGTGTCACCCTTTCAGCATAATTAATTTTTCATAGAAATAATATACACTAAGACAGTCCTAAAATATCCTGGTGAAAACACTTATTTTAGTTTAAACGTATTTCATTTTCTTAAATGAGCGTAAACACTTCGATATTCCTTTTAAAAAAATCTAAACCACTTATCACTTACTTCATTTTCATAAATGAGGATAAACTTCAATATTCCTTTTAAAAAAATCAAAGCAAAACAAAGAAAAATAAAATACAGCAACGCCCTCTGCAACACACCTTAAACAAAGAGAAAAAACTTAACACAAAACAAAGCAAAACAGCGCACCAAACCTTATTTAATATCGACGAAGACAACAGCGCCTCGGATCAGTGACGAAGAGACACTGAGACGAGCCTGTTCTCGTGTGAATGAGCTGACCTTGTGGTGTGATAAGCGCTCTTTACACAAGGTCTAGCTCTCATAACCCGTGAGAGTTGCTATTGTCAGGCGGTCACAATCTCACGCTGGTCGTTATCTGGTCAGCACGCCCTAAGGGTTTATCTCTTCGGGCATCAGTCCGATGAATGCACACAAAGTGTATATATATATATATATATATATATATATATATATATATATATATATATATATATATATATAATATATATATATATATATATATATATATATATATATATATAATATATAATGTATGCATGTATGTATAAATACAAATTTTGATATAAGTGTGTGTGGGTGTATGTGTGGGTGAATGTGCGTGTGTGTGTGTGTGTGTGTATGTGTGTGTGCGCGCGCGTGTGTACGTATGTATATGTATGTATGGATCTATGCATATGTATATGTTTGCATATATGTGTTTTTGTTCAAAATCATGTGCTAGTTAATTCCACTATATAAAGAAAACATTCCTTCTCAGTTATTTTCATTCAATGTACAATTCAAATGGAAGGGGAGGGATAGAAAATGAAAAATTAGTAGTCATCCCTTAACTTTTGGACGAAAGAGGTTTTCTATGAATTGAGAGAAATTCTGTTTTCAGTCTGGTTTCAAAATCAATTTAGTATAGTTTCCCTTGACGGCTGTACACAAAGATAACACCCAACTAATTTTGTCAGTCACATGTTTTCTTATACAAAAATAGATATAAAGGTTTCAAACTTCTTCCGCCGAGTGGTATCTGAATATTCTAACCTTACAATCTGCCTTGCAAGTCTCGTCTTTCCCAAAGTCTAGAACAGAAAATAAAAATAACGACATAGTTCCAGTTAACTAAATGGTCACCCAAGAACCTTTCCAAGTCTACCACTAAAAGATACTATACACGTGTTACCAATAAGTTGAGAATACCATTTTCTTAAAAAAACGCCATCTAGTTGTTGCAATTCTTTCGGCTCCTATGTGCCAGTTAGTAAATAAAGATGTCATTTTTTTGTTTCCCTTAATTCGACTTTTAATGGCAAGAATGAAGTTTGCGAGAGTTGGTGTATGTATCAACAGGAATCAGTTTACGGATCAAGATAAAAGGATACATGCAAAATGAACAAGAGGAATTTACCGAAAAGGTAAATATGGATGCAATAGACGAAAGCTATTATGCATATACATGATATGTGTAGAAGTCGCTGTATTTACAGCTGTCATACCTTTACTCTAAAGGTAATTGGTTTGATACACAATTGCCTGGCGAAAATCTTATTTTTCTTCATTCACACTAATTTATAAGCAGATATTCCTATCTTAGGATTTCTATTGTTTAATTTAGGCATGGGATGTTTGATATAGACATATATATATATATATATATATATATATATAATATATATGTATGTATGTATATATATATATATATATTATATATAGATATAGAATTTATATATATCATTTTATTGTTAAATTATGCATATATATTATCAATTTGCGGAGGTAAAACCACATAAAAGTTCTTATTTTCGTTCATTCTATCCAGTAAATGTAAAATTTCCCCCCTAATAGAAGGCTGTGTGGAACTAAAACTATTCCATATATATATATATATATATATATATAATATATATATATTAAATTATATATATGTATATATATATAATACATATATATATATACATATATATATATATATATATATATATATATGTATATATATATATATATATATATATATATATATATATATATATATATATATATATATATATATATATATATATATATATATATATACATATATATAATATATATATATATATGATTATATAAATATAATATACATATGTATATACATATATATATATATATATATATATATATATATATATATATATATATATTAATATATATATATATATATATATATATATATAATATATATATATATACATATGTATATATAATATATATATATATATATATATATATATATATATATATATATATATATATACATATATATATACATACATATATATATATATATATATATATATATATATACATATATATATATATATACATACACATACATACATATATACATATATATATACATATATACATATACATATACATATATACATACATACATACATACATACATACATACATACATACATACATACATACACGCACATGCACATATATATGTGTACACACACACACACACACACACACACACACACACACACACACACACACACACACACACACACACACACACACACACACACACACACACACACACGTACGCTTATATTCACATTTATACATAATACACATTCTTACACCCATATTTACATATATTCAGATATTCAGATATTCAGATATTCATAAATGCATATTCATATATACATATATGAATACAAACATTCATACATATATACTTATATAAAGATATATACATTCAATCTAAACAGTTTTTTAAAATCCACATTGACGTCGTGTACCAACATGTTGTTGTCATGTGCCATGTGCCAGCATGTGCCTTGCAATCTGCCATGGACTTAAGTAAAGGGAAACCGGGCTAGTTCCTCTCGCTATTTCTTATCATTTTAATACGACCATAATCATCCAGGGCTCGCCAGCCAACGAGATCTTGTAGCGAGTGTGTCACTGGTAACGGTATGTAATGATATTGACAGAAAATGTCTAATTTTCTAATATAAAACTTTTTACGACAGCATTTTGGTTTAGAGGTGTGACAGTTTGGAGAGGAAAAATATAAGAACTTTCCATTCTTTCTGTAAAATCGAGAGAAAGAATCCGCTCTTTAATTTGGAATATTTAGGATATTTATATTTTTTCCGTAAGGTCTGGGTGTGAGTAGTAGATATAATACCTGTAAATATGTCTTCTACATCTTTTACTATTCATGTGAAATAAGAAACTATAATCAATATATTTTGAGGCGTGATACGTATGTAATATTAAGTAGAAAAAGTTTAAATGTACTGTTCCTTTATATTAGTTTTAACAGTAATTATCATCAACATATGTAGTGGTTTTGATTTCATTGTGTGTGTTATTGCTCAGAGCAGTAAAAGGAATGGTGTTTTTTATTGCATAATTCTGAACAAAGTTAGCATATGGTTACTTATGACATAGACTGTTAGTTTGATTTCAGTATACGTTATTGTAGTTCTCCTGACTTCAATTTGTACTCATAAGTATGCTACAGGATTATTTTTCTCTTGTGGTGGACAAATTGTGCACTTGTGTTGATAATGTTGTTCCTCATGATATGATAACTCACTTTTATAGATAGATATAGACATGGCTCTAGATACAGGTATAGATATAGATATAAATAGGTATATAGATATTTTGTTATAAGTGTTTCCAGTATGGAAACACATCACACTAGCAAATACTTTATAGGACAGTAACTTATACACTATTCTTTGTATAGTGGAAGGGGGAGCATTAGCAAGAAGAAAGGTTTGTTTTATGGTGCCAGGACAATAAAGAAAGGGCAAAGTGTTTGCTAAATTAGGCTTAGATGAAATTTGTAGGAAATTTGGCATAGAATTGTTGATTCACTGGTATTGTATCTAAATTAGTTAAGCTGAACTGTGACTTATATTATTTATATATGTTAATTCCAAATTTACAAGGACACACAATTAAGCTAACAAAATTGTATGTAATCTTATGGAAACTAGTTGGCTGTTTTCCTGCATTGGTTTTTGCTATCAGTAGGAAGTTGGGAGTGTGAAGAAGCCAATAACACGGTCTAGCGGCACCCTTTGAAAACCACTCCCAGTCCCCCATCCTTTTTTACCCCTTCATCTCTTTGAGCCAACCAAATGAGCACCACTGAGCACCTCTTTTGATATGTAGTGTATATCCCCTGCCCTATTCCCTCCTTCTCTCTGCTCCCTCTCCTCTTCCTTCCCTTCCCCTCCTCCCTCCTCTCTCCCTCCTCCCCTCTCCCTTCCCCTTCCTTCCCTTCCCCCTCCCTCCTTCCCCTTCCCTTCCTTCCCTTCCCTTCCCTCCCTCCCCCCCCCTTCCCTCCCTTCCTTCCCTCCCTTCCCCCCTCCCCCTCCCCTCCCCTCCTCCCCCCTCCCTCCCCTCCCTCCCCCCCTCCCCCCTCCCCCCTCCCTCCCTCCCCTCCCTCCCTCCCCTCCCCTCCCTCCCTCCCTCCCTCCCTCCTCCCTCCCTCCCTCCCTCTCTCTTCTCCCCTCTCTTCTTATCTCCCTTTCCCTCTCCCTCTCCCTCTCCCTCTCCCTCTCCCTCTCCCTATTCCTCCTTCCCTCTCTTCCTCTCTCCTCTCTTTCTCTCCCTCTCTCTCTCCTCCTCTTTCTCTCTCCTCCTCTTTCTCTCTCCTCCTCTTTCTCTCTTCCCTCTCTCTCTCTCCCTCTCTTTTCTCTCTCCCTCTCTTCTCTCTCCTCTCTTTCTCTCTCCCTCTCTCTCTCCCTCTTCTCTCTCCCTATCCTCCCTCCCTATCTTCCTCCCTCCCTCTATTCCTCCTTCCTCTCACCTTCCTCTCTTCCTCTTTCTTCTTCTTTCTTCCCCTTTCTTCCCCTTTCTCCCTTCTCCCTTCTCCCCTCTCCCCTCTTCTCCCTTCTCCCCTTCTCCCTTCTTCTCCCCATCTCCCCATCTCTCCCCTCCCCATCTCCCCTCCCATCTCCCCATCTCCCCATCTCCCCATCTCCCCATCCCCCTCCCCCATCTCTCCCATCTCCCCATCTCCCCTCTCTTCTCCCCTCTCTCTCCCCTTCTCCCCTCTCTCTCCCTCTCCCCCTCTCTTCTCTCCCTTCTCCCCTTCTCCCCTTCTCTCCCTTCTCCCCTTCTCCCCTTCTCCCTTCTCCCCTTTCTCCCCTCTCTCTCTCCTCTTCTCTCCTCTTCTCTCTCTCTTCTCTCCCCTCTCTCTCTCTCTCTCTCTCTCTCTCTCTCTCTCTCTCTCTCTCTCTCTCTCTTCTCTCTCTCTCTCTCTCTCTCTCTCTCTCTCTCTCTCTCTCTCTCTCTCTCTCTCTCTCTCTCTCTCTTCTCTCTTCTCTTCTTCTCTTCTTCTCTTCTCTCTTCTTCTTCTTCTTCTTCTTCTTCTTCTTCTTCTTCTTCTTCTTCTTCTTCTTCTTCTTCTTCTTCTTCTTCTTCTTCTTCTTCTTCTTCTTCTTCTCTTCTTCTCTTCTTCTTCTTCTTCTTTCTTTCTTCTTCTTCTTCTTCTTCTTCTTCTTCTTCTTCTTCTTCTTTTCTTCTTCTTCTTCTCTTTTCTTCTTCTATCTCTTCTTTCTTCTTCTCTTCTTCTCTTTCTCTTCTCTTCTCTGCTCTGCCTCCCCCTTGAGATTTTTTTTTCTTTTTTTCTTTTGTTATTTTCCTTTCTATAGATAATTGTTTTTGCTTCCCAGAGTTTTACAAAAAAAAAGGCATTTTGAATATTTTATCTGATTAGCATGTGTAAGGAAGTAAAAAAAGAATTGAGTATGACAATTTGCAGCTTGACAAATTACCTTGTATCTTCTAGCACAATGCCTGATCGCCGACGTCAGCGCCATCAGAGGACGCGGCAAGATGCTGGGGGTAAGCTCAGAATACAGTTGAATTTGTTTTGTGAATATGCTGATATGTTTTAAAACAATGATGTCTTTTTGTGATAGGTATTGTTGTTTCATGTTATTTTTTTTTTACTGGTAGAGCATTTTGTCCCTTTGGTTAAGATGCATATTTTTGATGCCACTTTGGGAACTTCAACTTTTTATATATTTGAGGGGAAAATTCCTAAATGTATTGTTTGGCTTCAGTCCGGGATGACCCTGTTGGAGCTAGTAACCGAGATGAGGTGAGGCCAAAAGCACCTCCTCCTGAAACGACTAGACCCGAAAGGCAAGGAGGAAGTGGAGTAAGCTACGCGGAGCCCAAGGAGTATGAAGCAGGTTCGTAGGGTCTGGATTAGGTTATTATTGTTGATATTTATTTAGATTGAAGTAAAAGATGATTTCTGAGTATAAACCTAACTTTTTTGAGATGCATGATTTATAACTGTTAAATCAGAGATGATAGACAAATAGAATTTAAGGTGCTTTGTCTAGAAGGTTAAGGAAAATATATGGACTTATCTTCTAAAGATGTGTACTTGTCTGTTTTTTTAGTGACCATCATGCCAGATAAGGATGCTCCATCTGAACCTCAGAAGTACCGTCGCCGAGAAGTGATAAGTAATTGGTCAAGGTATGAGGAATTGCCACCAGATGAGGAACTTGAAGATGGAGAAGATTATATGATTGGGGAAGACTTCTCCACGATTCTTGAACAGCAAGGTAAATGTTTGAAATTTGTAACTTTGGTTGAAATAAGATCTTAAAAAATGATAGATTGATCTGTAAGAGCAGGGGGTGTTGCCTTCTTTTCAAGGTCTTTTATGAGGCAGATAGAAGCTGTTACCCTAGGTGGATACCCTTTATATGCTAGGTCTGCAAGGAGGCTAAAACCTGTATCTAGTGAAACTCTTATTATCCATAAGTATTAATGTTTGTCTTATATTCTGAAGTAGGTTAAGCATATTAGTACATGGATCAAATGCTTCTTTTACTGAAATTCTCACACACACACAAAAAAAAGTTTGGTGGTCTGCAAACCAAAATATGCATTAGAGACTTCAAAATTCAGTCATGCTTTGGCATCCACTGGGAATATTAGTGTGTACCTAGTTGTATGATTTATGTCCTTTATGGATTAAGATTCAAAAACCTTTTATTCTTTAACAAAATTACAATAGTATCAATATTTACATATAGAAACTTCTGATGTGTCCCTCTGAATATACGGAAGCTAATACCTCCTGTTCCACAGCAAACTCAGCTGATGGTGGGTTCTTCAAGATGAAAGGTGAAAAAATGTGGGATGACACGGAAATTAGCATCCTTACTTCTCATGGTCTAGGAGCACTGAATGTGGCTGACCTTGTGGCTGCTTTTAACACCATACCGCTACATGAAAAACTTAACATCCCAGAGGAAGCACTACCTGTAAGAACTCTCTTAGTTTTCTTTTGTTTTATTTTGTGTTTTAGGGTCTGTGATGTGATGAGTGAAGTGACAAAACTTACTTTTGTTTGTGAATTGCTAACTGTTGTCTGGAAGTAGAATTATTGTTTGAAGAAAGAACATGTATGATGGTACTTAGAGGAGAAAAAATAATGCTGGTTATATATACACTATTTGCTAGGTTGCTTACGATTTGAGTGTTTAGTCTGGAAATTATCATCTCAATTCTCTGAGCAAGGCATGTTGTTAGCATAGATATGGTAGATATAGATATAGCTATAAGAAAAAAAATACCATAAATATTTTCCTATGATAAACCCTAATGTTCTTCTTTTTACTCCAATCTAGTGACTAATGAATATACTTCATGTTTGTTTCTCAAGATCACTGCAATATAAACTTATTTTTTCCTGCATTGTGTGCTATTTAGGTGTAAGGATATTGAGATAGTAAATGAAGTGTATGTTAAATTTGATGGGTTATGTAAAGACATACAGACTGGAGTAAGTGATGTAAATAGAATGGTAAATGGTAGATAGATACAAGGATAGAGCCAACTAGTAATCTGTAGTAATCACTAAGTTAAGGATAACAGTAAGCATGTTTGAAATGCCATGTCAAGCACTTTTCATCAATATTATTATTTTTTTGTATCAGTTTGGATCTATATTGTGAATCTAAACTGATGATATAAATGGCAGTGTTATTTTCCAGATTTCAGATCACTGCATATAGGGGTGTTTGTGTGTCTGTGCAAATCTGTCTATGTGTCTGTGTGGGGGATATTGTTATATATATGTTATGATTTAAAATATGCCATAAATTTTAGGTTAAAGTTGAATGTTGTAATGAGAAATATTGAACACCAAATTTGACACCAAATTCAAACTTTTTTTCTTTTTCATTTACAGAAGCGTGTGGTCAAACATTATGTAAATCTCGCAGAAGACCATCTGAAGTTGTACAAACCTAGCAGTGGTTATGCGGACTGCATGGATATTAACGAAAAGATTCTCCAGAGTCTGAAAATCAGTGAGGATGAGCCCCTTACGCTTGCGAATGATGAGGAAGCCGATGATAGACAATGCTCTAAGAATGCAGTAGATGTGGCATTGACTCTGGGTAGTGAATTTGCTCCAGAGCCTGATGATGTTGATCTAGATACGCTAATTAGAGAGCCAAGCCCAGAGAAACGGCCAAGTCCAGTAAAAGAGATGAAGAGGAGGGTCAAAGAGACTACCCCAGTGAAAGATTTTAGCCCTGCTAAGGAGTATAGTCCAATGAGAGACTTTAAACCTGTGAAAGATATTAGCCCAATGAAAGAATTTAGCCCTGTTAAAGAATTTAGTCCAATTACAGATTTTAGTCCTGTTAAAGAAGTTAGTCCATTTAAAGAAGTTAGTCCATTTAGAGAAATTAGTCCACTAAAAGAACCGAGTCCATTTAAAGAAACTAGTCCATTTAAAGAAATTAGCCCACTTAAGGACATTAATCCAATGCAGGAAGCTAGTTTTATGAAAGAAGTTAGCCCTCTTAAAGAAATTAGTCCCATGAAAGAGATTCCCCAAGTGAGCAATGAAACTAACTCTATGACTGAAGAACCTAAAGTGGAGGAGATGCCTAAGGTAGACAGTGAAGTCACTCATGTTCCAAAGGAGAGAAGAAGAGGTAGAAGAGAAGCAAATGCCTCAGCACAAAACAACAAGAAATCAGAAAATGAGAAGCTAAAAGAAGTAAGAGACAAAAGTCCCAAAGAAAAGGTAAAGGAGAAGAGTCCCAGGGAGAAGAGAAAGGAAAAGGGCCACAAGGAACATGTCAAAGAGAAGAGTCCAAGAGAGCATGTGAAGGAGAAGAGCCCAAGAGAGCATGTGAAGGAGAAGAGCCCAAGGGAACAAGTGAAGGAGAAGAGCCCACAGCAAGTGAAGGAGAAGAGCCTGCAGCAACAGGTGAAGGAGATGATTCACAAAGAACAGGTAAAAGAAACAAATCTAATCATACCAGACTTTAGTATGACAAAGAAAGCTGATAATAACGATTCCCCGATGGAATTCAATTTTGGATTGCTACGGGCTTCTGCATCTGCCCTTTCCGAGTCTAAGAAGACTGTCAAGGATGAGAAGAAGGAATTCCAGCTGCCAACACCCCTAAAGCTAGAGGAGAAGGAGGAATCGGTTCCGGAAGGACCAGTGATAGACTTGGATGAGCCTGTGAAAGCAGAGAAACCTGTGTTACTCCTTAGTAAGACTGAGGCTGATGACCTGGAGGATTGGCTAGATTCTGTACTTGATGATTAATTACAGAAAATGAGTTTTCATTGTTTCAGCATTTTTCTGTGGCCTCAGTGTGTGATATCATGTTTTTTTTTTTAAAGGGATTGAACATTATTAAGATACTTTAATGTGTTTTTTCTCAGAAATAACATGTAATTGATTGACATTGTTTTACTTTATATTATGTGAGAACATTTGTCATATCTGTTTTACCTGCTATGTTAATTTAATGATGGAAGTACGGCTTAGGTAAAAATTCTTACATCTGGTAAAGAAAAAAACGAAAAAACAAAAAACATATATCAAGAAATCAGTGTAAAAAAGAAAAGAAAGCCTATACTTAACATTTGTTCCTTTATCAAAGCAATATAGATTTCAGCTTCATTGCCATTTGAAGGGCAGTTTTAAAGGACTTTTCATGGAAATAAATGTAAACTATAACTTTAGACTAATTGCTTATTTATGCATGGCTTTGTGTTGCTGGTTAATAATTGCATGATTTACCGGATATGTTTTTGTTCATGTAGTGCAGGAGTTCATGTGAATTTTGAAGAATATGATATATGGGAAGTATATCACCAAAACCATAGTAATCAGTTATACATATGATGTTCTTTATATGTACATAGATAAAGAAATGCCCACACTTATGGATATACTTACATATGTGCATGCACACACAAGCACAAGCACAAGCAGACATTGACATGCACAAGCCCACACTCACATGTACAGAAACAAACATATGTGCACATGCAAACACACACACACACATACTTGCACACATGTGCACACACGCACACACACATGCAAGCACACACATGCACACAGACTCATGCACACATGCACCCACACATGCACATTCACATGCGCACACACACATGCATGTATGCACAAATGTATATACACACACATGCACACACACACATGCATGTATGCACAAATGTATATACACACACATGCACACACACATGCACACACAGGCACATGCACATATGCACTCACACGCGCACACGCACACACACACACAAACACACACACATGCATGTGTAAACGTATTTACATGCTTACACACCCAGACACATACACACCCAGACACATACACACCCAGACACATACACACCCAGACACATACACACCCAGACACATACACACCCAGACACATACACCCAGACACATACACACCCAGACACTAAGACGCATATATACAGTATATATATGATATTTATGTATGTATAGAAATAATGTATCTGTATTTAATCATATTGTTTATTTTGGAATGTGATAAGGATTATATTTTCTTGAAGTGAAAACAATTGTTCAGATGTCCACTTAAGTATAATGACATGGATGGAATTTATTTACATACGTGAGAACGAGAATCTCTGAAAATAAGGGAATGTTGCAAGTATTATCTTTTTAGACTGCACTTGCCCATGATTAATTGATATAATATAACCATTAGTTGTTAATATTTTTTGTTTGTTTTATTGATAATTTAATCATCTTCAGAACAAACATTTTACCATTTTACTTTTGTTATCGAAATCTAGTTGACTGGATAAAATTTTGAAGGTAATGGTCAAGGATGTCGCCTGATTGTGTTTCCCATTTGCTGGTTGTGCGCTGGCAGCTCTTTGGTGTGATTGACGCTATCCAACTGAGTAACCTTGAAGATGTGATAGTTGGTCAGTCTCGAATAGACTAAAACGTTGAAAAATGCACTTGTTACGGTTCCATGGCAAGATATGTATTGTATGATTGTTAGATTTGACATTATGATGATGTGACTTGAAAGAGTAAATATTTACAGACATTGAGTTTTCTTCATTGACCTGCATTCCTTGTAGAGGATTTTCCTTTAATCTATTGATTTTATGTTTTTATTTTATTTTATTTTTTTTATGTTAGCATTTAGTACTATGATAGACATTATAGTTTATATGATTATATATTTTCCTTACTTTTCATAAAATGGTCAGTTACCTTCCAAAAGTAATATTTTCATCCTTTAATAAAGTATATTAAAGCAGAAAGAAAAAGTGCTTGGTTATAATTCCAATGAGACTGTGGGTGTTTTACCAGAGTACTAAAGTTCATGGCAAATGTAAGCTGATTTTATAGTCTTCCTTGTTTTGAATTATTAATGTTCCGTTCTTCCCACCCCTTCCTGCCTTTTTGGATTTCCTTTCTCGGGTGAGGAGGAATTTTAGCAATTTGTCCCAGCACTGGAGTCATAGAAAGAATGAAATAGAGATAGAGTAACATGACGATGATGATGATAATGGTAAAAATTATAATAATTGCAA
>NW_020869615.1:701157-706157 GCF_003789085.1 Penaeus vannamei | reverse complement strand
AAATTAACTGTTCTTCTGTATATAAAAAGGTATTTTGTAATATAATAATTTATCTACTGAAAAGAATAAAAGTAATAATAAAAATGCTATTAATAATCTTGTTTGAATACTGGTAGGAATATGGCAGTGCCATGTTCCATGTTATAAATTTGTTCCAGAAAGTTTTGTGACAAATATTGTAATTGCTAAATTCAAAATCTATGTTATTGTTACATGAATTTGAAATAAATATTGGTGATTTACCATCTCAAGAACAAAACACAGCTAAGGTATGAGAATCAATAATGAGATAGATAGATTTTGTATCTTTACTCTTGCAAAGGTTAATTAAAAAGAACTGACATTTTCTTTTTTTTATTCCAAAAAGTTAAGTCATTCACACATCTATGATAAACAAATCACCTAACTCATACTTGTCTAAAATTTTTGGGTCCCTTGTGTTATGCAGGAATTTGCTACACGGTTAATATACAATTGCAAATATCAGCCCAACCACACATGAATCCTGCAAAGAAAACAGAATTAAAATGCTGAATGACAAAAAAGGTATGATATACAACAATTCATATGTCTACAATGAACGAGTCACTTTTTCTTTTTAACTCTATGTTTATTAAAACAGTTGAACAAGGAAAGAACATTCGAGACTCAAAGCAATATGTAATACAACAAGATTTTGAACAAGAAAATCACCTTATGTGGAATACCTTATACTGCAAGGTTTTCATTAGAAAGTGATCTTACCTTTCAATTTACTTTAGCTATCTGTGAAGTTTGGTGATCTCTTCTCAACAAAGGCTGTCATGCCTTCTTTGCGGTCATTCTGTAATAAGAAAATGTGGAATTGTTTAACCTTCTCAATTAATTATCAGTCTTTTCATGTTTTCTATCCTTCTTTTAATGGTTTCTGTACTATCAGTGTTGGTTAATATATGATTTCGTAGAAATTATATTTTAACCACATGCCACTGGGGATGGCATGTGTGTACATGCCATGCCCACAGTATGTACAATTTAGTAACTGACTTTACATATAGATGGCAAGAACTACCTATCTCATCTGTTTACCCTTTTCCTTGATCTTTGAAAATATTTTCTGGTATTTAATACTGCTGTTAGTAATAACAATGTTATAGGAATTATGAAGTTTATACTAAAAACAACAGTATTAATATTGGTAGCATTAGAAAAAAAAGGCATTTTCCCACAAACTCAAGGAAAAGTGAAATCAAGTGACTCCTCTGTGGCTAAGCACTGGCAGAGACATTCATAAAACAAAACTAATGTGAACACCACATTTTCCCGAGGGCAATGGGTTAATATCAACATAAAATGAGAACCATATACTTTTAAGTCAATTTTCCTTTGATAAATATAATCATAACACACAAATGCTTGAATAAACTATGCTTTTCCAAACACTTACCGTGGCAAATGTCCCATGGAACATGCGCTTTTCAAAGTGGAGTCCCTCATTCAAGGATAATTCTTGAGCTGCAAAAGACCAAAATATTACTTCCAAATCTGACACACATGGCACCTAATGTAACTAGAATTAAGAAAGTCATAAAGAAATCATTTATAGTTTACTCTGACAAAAACAAATATTCCAAATCTGACACACATAGCACCTAGGTAATGTAACTAGAATTAAGAAAATCATAAAGAAATCCTTCATAGTTTACTCTGACAAAAACAAATAGCCGATTACTAGGGTACAAAATAAAATACTTACATTTGTTGACGGCCTCTTTGCACATGGAAACCACAAGTTTTGAGTGCTTTCCAATTTTTTCTCCAAGTTTGATTGCCTCATTAACTAGTTGGTCAGGGGGGTGAACAGAACTGACAAGTCCTACAAAAAGAGATAAGAATCATGAATCTGAAGTATCTTTGCAGTTGAAATACATATTAAATATACATCTAACAGATGCTGTCATCCCTTTATCCTTCTCATTTCCTATAGTAATGATAGGTTCTATCTGCGTTCATCAACTCGTCTACACCAAGATCTCGGTTAGAACATACTCTTCCTATATTCTAAAAGTAGCCTTTTTATTACTCTGCAGCCTCATTAAATTTTTTGTGGAGATTTAAAGTGCAGGCAAGGTTTATCTTAATAAAACCATTTAAACAATATTATATCAATAACTTTACCCATGGTCAAGCCAAAAAGCAAGTCGTGATGTCTTAAAAGAGACTATTTTTCATGCATAAAAAGCAAAGAAAAGAAGAAAAGAAAGAAAAAAGAATTAAAAAAGGAGAAATAAAGTGAATTTCACAAACACTTGAATTTCTAACCAATTTATCCTATGAATTTTATGCTTCCTTACGAACATCTATAATTGAAGATTTCTTACCCCAGGCATCTGCTTGCTGTGCTGTGATCATTTCTCCTGTAAGACACATCTGCATGGCACGTGATTTGCCAATGGCCCTTGTCAGGCGCTGGGTGCCACCTGCTCCTGGGATGGTGCCAATTATGATTTCAGGTTGGCCAAACCTATATAAACAAAAAAAAACATAATTATATATATATTTCTTTTAAACTGCTTCACTAAAACAGAAACTTGTGTCCTTGAATTCTTTCATTAGAAAACCCAAATGAAAATAATTAGTATACTTTGAAGAAAAAACAATCAGTACTCAAGTTAAACCTAAAAAAACAAAAACAATAAAAATATTCACAAACAATAAATACAAATGGAAGAAAGAGAAAACTCACTTTGCCTTCTCTCCGGCAAGGATGATGTCGCACATCATTGCCAGCTCACAACCACCACCCAGAGCATATCCATTCACTGCGGCAATGACTGGCTTCTTGATCTTTGTGACTCCGTTCCAGTGCTCCAGGAAGTTTGACCCAAAGCATTCAACATACTCCTTATTCTGCATCTGCTTGATATCAGCACCTGAAATTTGATAAAAGATTCAATTGAATGAAAAATCTTAAAAGCTGATGCACTTTTGTAATATCTTTTAAATCTATTTGCATCCTGAATCTGAACCTGATGAAGACAGATATCAGAGAAAAAGCAAACTTTCCTGCAATTTCATGTTAAAACTACATTGTAAAAGAAGCACCTGCAACTTGATACAAAAATATGAGTTTGAAACTGTCTGAATTTGTATGTATTATAAGCAATTCTTAACTACCCTCTCTTTTCCATCAAATTCCTAGTTAATTCAAGAATGTAATCTACATGTCCTACTGACAATAGCCAGATTATAGACAATTTTGGGTCATCAAGACTGCCATATCCATCATTATGTGGCCTTGAGGTATGATAGAAAAGCCTATGTGTGTCGAAGTGAATGGCATTAATATCTCACAGTCAAAACAAAAAATTCCGCCCTCTCCTCATAATTCCCCCCTATTATCCCACCCCTAACTCTTACCAGTATGGAGCTCTAAGTTGAGACTTCTTTGTCATTCATAGCTGATCAGAACTACTCATTGACTTAAGTGGTTTATGGTTTCTATTCTTAGGAGGTGGAACCTCTCTGTTGCTCTGTGTGATTAAGAGCTGAACTATTCCTAGCAAAGAGGGAGGTGGTGAGCAATAGAATCTTTAGGTTGAGACCATGTGTCATTTGATACCTACCCAGACAAATCTTAAGAATATAACACCATTACTCACAAAGATATTTGATTTCTTATATACTTTAAATTACATCTAATCAAATGAAATCAATAAAAAGAGGGGAACTGTAATATATGCACAAGATTTCTGTAGAAATTTAGCGAGTTAAAGAATAAAGAATAAATGCTTTTGTTGAAGCTTATCCATACAGCCTAAAGTTCTGTGATTTGTGCTCAAGCAAATGCCAAAAAACGTTCTCAGGTATATTTTAGCAAGACAGATTTTGGAATGATTCATCATTTGCCAAAACATCTCCAAGGTGACTCATCAATATATATCAACAGCATCAATGCAGCCTCTTGCATCGAGACCTTTGATGCACTTAAATTATCTAGGATAAAACGAAACTTTCCTAACTAAAAATTAGCCTGATGATCTATTGATAATTTTGATTGTTTATAAGGAAAGTACATCCAAGTATCATTCTTGCCAACAGGTGGTTTTCTTTCCTAATAAATTACCTACCTGCTTAACCCTATACTGACAGGGCCAAACTTTTCCATGAGGTAATCATTATGCAACAGTTTAGTCTTTCTGCAAGTTTGTGCTGTGTGAGCCAGCCCAATTGCTTACTCACTCGAGTGAGTCATGACAAGTATACACACAATATATGATTACATCATAATGTCTACAGCCATACACGTCACTGAGTGGTTAATATTAAATCTAATAAATTGTATGGGTAAATTGTTTATCAAATCTGGGTGAAGGTCAAATCAGCTGCTTCAAGCAGCATATTTCTCTATTAAAAAACCTTCATTTCAATCTGTGTAAGAAAAAGATAAAAGGTTTCTTAGAATTCATCAACCTACAGGTTCCTTGTAGATACTGTTTAATATGTCATGGCAGTCATAAAGGGAACAGGAATCAGAAGAAGATGAGGAAGAGGAATAGGAAGAGGAAGAGGAAGAAGAAATAACAAACAAACATACCTGCTGCAAAAGCCTTTTCACTACCCGTCAGCACAATAGCTGCAATTGTTGGGTCCTCCTCTAACTGCTTCATAGCTTGATTAACTTCCACCATGAGTGGATCGAACAGGGCATTCAGAGCCTTGGGACGGTTCAGAGTGATCAAACCCACATTGTTAGCTTCTCCTCGCTTTTCGACCAGGAGATGCTCGAATGCTGGAGCTGAAAAGACGGAAAGTAAAGGATTCCTTTCTGTAAATTCTCAGGAAAAAGAAATGAAGACATGTTATAATATCAAGCCTCATTTCTATTTCTTTAAAATTAGATAAGCATAATCTTTGAAAAACAGGAGAATGGATTGGTGATGGGTTGGGACAGAGAGGAGATGAGAGGGATAATAAAAGACAAGGAAAGAGAAAAGGAATGACAAAAAAAAGGGAGATTG
>NW_020869615.1:686157-693657 GCF_003789085.1 Penaeus vannamei | reverse complement strand
GAGGAGAGGAGGGAGAGGGGAAGAGAAGAAGAGAGGGAGAGAGGGAGAGGGGGAGAAAGGGGAAGGGGAAGAGAGGGAGAGAGGAGGAGATGGAGAGAGGAAGAGAGGAGGAGATGGAGAGAAGGAGAGAGGGAGAGTTGACGAGAGGGAGGGGAAGAGAGGGAGAGGGGAAGAAAGGGAGAGGAGAGAGAGGGAGAGGGAAGAAGAGGGAAAGGGGAAGAGAGGGAGAGTTGACGAGAGGGAGAGAGGAAGAGAGGAGGAGAGGAAGAGAGGAAGAGAGGGAGAGTTGACGAGCGGAGGGGAAGAATGGGAAAGGGGGAGAGGCAGGAGGGGAAGAGAGGCAGAGAGAGGAGAAGAGAGAGAAGAGAGAGAGAGAGAGAGAGAGAGAGAGAGAGAGAGAGAGAGAGAGAGAGAGAGACTGGGGCATAGGTTACAGGGAGGAAGGGAGAGGAATGAGAGGGATGTTGCAAGTCCCCATTTTTTGCCGTTGCAGACCACGTCACACGAGTGCTGATATCGGACAGCCGTCTCGCGGATTCGAACAAGACGTGGCAGGAATGCTGGCGGAAATGCTCCCTGATCCACATCACAGGGGGGGAGGTCCCGATACAAGCCATGAGGGACACCGTCTTGGCATCCCTGAGGACAATCTTGCAGCAGGAAAAGAGGTCCAGCGAGAAGAAGTGGATCGTGATGGTGATGGCGGGCTTTTACAACATCATGCTCGGGAATTGCTCCGCGGAAAGTGTTTTGAAAGACCTCTTGGCTCTGAGGGGGGACGTGTTGAAGATCCTGCCTCCCGGAACGGTCGTGGTGTTGGGTACGGTCCCGGGGGTGTACAGGAAGCAGCTCGGCGGCCAAAAGAGAGCGAAAATGTTCAATCACGTGAACGACATGATCACGAAGAAGAACCAGCGCTTCAACAGGGACGTGGCGGTCATTCTGTCCAACCACGGCAAGAAGAGATTTTCCGAAGTCGTCGAAAGTGCCAGCGAGATCACGAAAATGGTCGAGGACATCCACAAGTGCTTCCTTCTGTGCACTCAGTTGGTCACTCATCCCGCGACTTCCGCCTCGACCAAAGATTCCCCCGCTGGCGCCGCTCCGTCGGGAAAAGGATCTTCAAGAGCATCCGCGTCGGTTTCTGAAAAGACGGTCCCTCTGCCTGGGAGGTAGGTGGGTGAAGAGATCAACGGTAGTTCATGCGAGATAGTGTATCTGTTTGTTTGTTACTGTATTTGTATGGTACGTTTTTGTAAATTTACTGCCAATAGGTACTGTATTTGTTATCTGTTTGTTGTATAATGTATTTGTTATGAACAAATATATAAGAAAGATTAAGAAAGATTAGCAGTAATTCATACATTGTACGTGTTGTATTCACAAAACTTATTTAATAACTTGATTCCTTTTTTAAACAGTCATGCACAACCAAAAGAGACGGAGGAAACAGATAAAAACAATTTATCAAATGCATCCGTGCTCTACGAGGACAGCAATGTTGAAGTGGTATATGTGCCAAGTCAAGGAGGCGCCAGCACAGGTAGCAATTTGCATCCATTTAGAGTACATTTAGAGAACACATTGAAGAGTAAGAGACAGGAAAAAACTTCAGAAACTAAATAGAATTTCCATTTCCAGAAAAGGCGTCCTTCGTATTGGCGTCGGATAATCGCCTGAGAAACGTCAGGCTCGCTTGGACTTCGGAGTTCCCTCTGGTCCACGTCCTCGGGAAGGAAAGGCCCGCGAGAGACCTGCAGGAGGGCTTCGCAACGGCGCTGACGAGGCTGCTAGTCGAAGAGAATTTATCGAGCGTCAGGAGACTGGTGGTCCTGGTGTCAGCCGGTTCCTACAGCATCATCAAAGGGTGTCATGACCCCGACAGCATCTTGGGAGAACTCTGGGATCTGAGGGTGGCCATAGAGCGGGTTCTGCCGCCTGGTGCCATCACAGTCGTCAGCACTCTCCCTTGCACGTCAGGAAAGGGCCTGACGAAAAAGGCGCAGGCCAGAGCGAGCGAAATGTTTACACAAGTGAACCAGCTGATGACGGACTATTATCGCCAGCAAATTCCCGCTCAAGCCGTCAAGGTTGTTTCAGCATTCGGCACCAAAAGGGTCTCCATTGTTTTGACGAAAGCGGAGGTTTCGAAGCTCACCCTCCCGCTCGAGACTTGCTTCAAGTACTTCTCCGAACCGGCACTGTGCTGTTTCTGCCTTGTCAAGTCGAGCAAGCTGTCGACGTCGTACACGAAGGGGAGTTTTTGTATGGCGTGTGACAGGTGCCTCTTTGCACTCTCTGCACCCGAGTTGGCAGTTGGTAAGCAACGTATTCTTATATGTTATATTTTTGCATATTATATTTTTTATATATTATATTCCTGTTTATTATATTCTTATGATCATTATCATTTTCCAAGTATGGATTCCGATTGTTCCACAGCGAAGGACGGCGAGCAGCTGCAAGTCCCCAGCCAGCCGGAGCCTGAGGAGCACGAAGGGCATGAGGAGGAGGACCTGGGCTGGCAGAAGATCTTCCAGATGAAAGCCTGCCTGAAGAAGAAGGAACCCTTCACCATGGTCTCCCTGGCCGACGCCCTCGCTGGCCTCCTCGCCGTCGCCTACGACAAGGACTTATTCGCTTTGCTGAAGAAGGTCCTGAAGGAGGAGGCGACGGGCGTGGGCGTCCTCTCGAGCTGCACCTACAACGACATCGCTTTCCTGGGCATCACGGGGGAGCGAGCGGTCAACCTGAACCTGAACCGCCACGTACCCGAAGACCAGGGGGAGGTCCTCGTAAGCGCCGCGGTCGTCATCAGGGACTGTCTGCGGGCGCTCGTGTCTCAGGGCTAGTGCGGTTGCGGGGGAGGGGGTGGGGGTGGGGGTGGGGGAGGGGTGGGGGATTGTGTTGGTCATGGCGGTTGAAGATTAGGTTTAGTCGATTGTTGGAGGGTGGGGAGAGGGGGGAGGGTGGGGGGATGATGCGATTGTGCTGGCCTTTGAGGGTGAAGATTAGGTTTAGGTGATTGTTGGTGGGTGGGGGTGGGGTTGGGGGGGTGGGGGAGGGGGTGGGGGTGGGGGGGGTGATGCGATTGTTTTGGCCTTCGCGGGTGAAGGTTAGGTTTAGTTGATTGTTGGACCTGTTCGCTTTGCTGAAGAAGGTCCTGAAGGAGGAGGCGACGGGCGTGGGCGTGCTCTCGAGCTGCACCTACAACGACGTCGCGTTCCTGGGCATCACGGGGGAGCGGGCGGTCAACCTGAACCTGAACCGCCACGTGCCCGTAGACCAGGGGGAGGTCCTCGTAAGCGCCGCGGTCGTCATCAAGGACTGTCTGCAGGCGCTCGTGTCTCAGGGCTGAGTGTGGTTGCGGGGGAGGGGGTGGGAGTGGGTGGGGAGGGTGGTGCGAGTGTGTTGGCCTTTGAGGGTGAAGATTAGGTTTAGTTGGTTGTTGGTGGGTGGGGTGGGGTGGGGGTGGGGGTGGGGAGGGTGATGGGATTGTGGTGGCCTTTGCGGGTGGAGATTAGGTTTAGTTGATTGTTGGACCTGTTCGCTTTGCTGAAGAAGGTCCTGAAGGAGGAGGCGACGGGCGCGGGCGTGCTCTCGAGCTGCACCTACAACGACGTCGCGTTCCTGGGCATCACGGGGGAGCGGGCGGTCAACCTGAACCTGAACCGCCACGTGACCGAAGACCAGGGGGAGGTCCTCATAGGCGCCGCGGTCGTCATCAGGGACTGTCTGCGGGGCGCTCGTGTCCCCAGGGCTAGTGCGGTTGGGGGAGGGGGTGGTGGGGGTGGGGGTGGGGGTGGGAGGGTGATGCGATTGTGTTGGCCGTTGCGGGTGGAGATTAGGTTTAGTCGATTGTTGGTGGGTGGGGTGGGGGGTGGGGGATTGTGTTGGCCATGGCAGTTGAAGATTAGGTTTAGATGATTGTTGGTGGGTGGGTGGGGGTGGGGGTGGGGAGGGTGATGCGATTGTGATGGCCATTGCGGCTGAAGATTAGGTTTAGTTATTTGTTGGTGGGAGGGGGTGGGGGTGGGGGGATTGTGTTGGTCATGGCGGTTGAAGATTAGGTTTAGATGATTGTTGTGGGTGGGGGTGGGGGTGGGGGTGGGAGGATGATGCGGTTGTGTTGGCCATTGCGGTTGAAGATTGGGTTTAGTTGATTGTTGGTGGGTGGGGAAGGGGTGGGGGTGGGGGGGGGTGATGCGATTGTGGTGGCCGTTGCGGCTAGAGATTAGGTTTAGCTGATTGTTGATGTTATAAGTCCTATATTATTTTTAGAATATTGATAATGGTTATGAATTATGCAGGTATGGGGAGATCTTAGTGACTGTGAGGTTCATGTAGATAAGATCTGTGGTTTCTCCTCAGTTAGATGGAGTTCTGTGCTTGTTTGTCCCCTTTTTGTAATAATCAGTGTCATGATTTGTTATTTAAAAGAAGAAATATTAATTTTCTGAAAGCTCATACCTGTATCTCAGTTTCCGAAAGAGGATTTGATTCAATTTCTTCCTAATTTGATCTTCTGTTGATCGATTTCTCTCATGAGTTTTCTTCTTTTCGAAATGTATTTCTTTTGTAACACTGACTTAGGCTACGGATGAGTTACGAATGTTTTTTTTTCTGTATTTCGTATAAGCTGTAGCCCACACGGATGTCCCATCTGTTTCAGAATAATGACTTGTATCTATTTTTTTTCGAGAGCAAATAAGGTACATAAAAAAAACAACAACAACAAAGAACGGAATCTAATTTAACCTTATTTCCGTTTTCTATGCAGTGTGGCCGTAACCGAAGCTTTTATGCCACCTATCCATAAGTATCAAAATGTATCAGCGCGTTTTATGTGATCATGTAGGGATTATAGTATGTTTACCTCGTATGTTGATGGATTTTATTATGCCTAATATGAGGTAAAGTGTCCCTGCTTCACCAAGAGCGGTATGTGGATGTGGATAAATGGATATTGTTATGGGAATTATGGCTGGCGTTGTATTTAGTTTATTGGAAAGCTGCGTGGAGCCGAGAGTATTGGCATTAGGTGGTGTGTTGTGTTGTTTGTTTTGTGTTTTTGTGTGTTTGTGTGTGTTGTGTTGTGTTGTGTTGTGTTGTGTTGTGTGTGTGTGTGTGTTGTGTGTGTGTGTGTGTGTGTGTGTGTGTGTGTGTGTGTGTGTGTGTGTGTGTGTGTGTGTGTGTGTGTGTGTGTGTGTGTGTGTGTGTTGTGTGTGTGTGTGTGTGTGTGTGTGTGTGTGTGTGTGTGTGTGTGTGTGTGTGTGTGTGTGTGTTTGTGTGTGTGTATGTGGGTGCGTAGGTGCGTACGGTCATTTTCATTATTGTTAATATGACGCACTAATAATTAATGTCTTTACATCTTTAATAAGTTTCTACTTTGTTGAGTGTACAATGAAGCAACAAGTTACTCTCTCTCTCTCTCGCACAAACACACATACATATACATATATATCTGTGTGTGTGTGTGTGTGTGTGTGTGTGTGTGTGTGTGTGTATGTGTGTGTGTGTGTGTGTGTGTGTGTGTGTGTGTGTGTGTGTGTGTGTGTGTGTGTGTGTGTGTGTGTGTGTGTGGTGTGTGTGTGTGTGTGTGTGTGTGTGTGTGTGTGTGTGTGTGTGTGTGTGTGTTGTGTGTGTTGTGTGTGTGTGTGTGTGATAGATATAGCCTGAAATAAATTATAAATACAGAAAAAAAACTCTCCGACATGTCATTCCAGTGAAACATCCAAATTTGAACTGGTTTTAGAAGACGAAGATTTGCTCAGAACGTCCACAAGGAAGATGCAAATATTTTCGTTATAAACCTTTTTAATCAGGTATCCCCTATTTGGTTACGTATATCTTCAAGATTATATTTGTCCCACGGGCAGGTGTAAAAGATCAAACATGTACACTTTTCTGACTTTATCTTTCCTCTGTTTAGTACAGTCTTTGTAAATGGTGCGTTGAATGCCCTTAGGTGACAGGTGTCCTCAGTCCCCTCCCTATATACTTCAGGGTTCCAGGGATAGTCAGTCTGTCATGGATGGCAGTACTGGCACCCTCACAATGGCTACCGTCAGAGTAGGCACTGGGACCTTGGCACTGACTCATTATTAGGTACATTATCAACAATGGTAATGCTGGCTTCCTGATATTGATATATGTTTTTCGTCTTTTCACTGTCTTGTTCTAACTTAAGATGTTGAGTGTGTCTTTATGTTGTTCTAAATTTAATCACCTTAATTAGGGCTTGTCATATATCCGTGACTAGGTTTTATGTCATGATTACTAATTTCACAGCATCCCTAACTATTGGCGAGGGAATGCTGGTGTCGGAGAGAGGAGAAAGAGGTCATGTTCTCGGCCTCCACACGGTTCATTAGGTCAGGTGATGTGAGGATTACGAGTCCCGGGATTCGTTGCGTGAACAGCATCGTTATCCTGTTCCCCTTTTCCACCAGTCTAACAAGCTGTGTCAGACAGTTTTTAGTTTAATTTAGTCCTTTATTTACCGCCCTGGCTAACTGCACAGGCGTGGGCAAGCTGTGGTACATTTGATGCATGGTCAAAGCATTATATAATAGTATTACAGTGTAAATCTAGATCATAAAATTATTACGGTCTAAAATATATCATTAAAAGGAAAAGAACGATCAGTAATTTATCTACTCATCTGTCAAGCCGGCATACGGCTTGGGCGTGGAAAGGCAATATAACATTTGATATGTGGTCATGTGATACTACATTCCAAATTTAGGATATAACATAATTATATCTTCCAAGACATCAGATGATATGAAGTAGTTACATAGTTCTCCATACCTCATGCTAGGTGGTCTGAAAGGCTGTATTACATGGCACTCTGAGATATAATGTACAAGTGTTCGCTTATATTCTTCATTGCATAATTTACACTTCGTTTCTTCAACATTACAGGCTGTACTGACCTGCCTGTACAATCTATATCCCAGCCTGGATAGTGAAATATGGGTTGATAAAACCGTAGACTTTTCACATTGATTTTTTACGTTTTCTTTCCTGATCAATTTATTTTCAGTGATTGATTCCCTAATCAAGTGATTGTATTAATCACTAGACTTACTGGTTGACTGATTGTATTAACTGATTCATTCCCCAACTGACTTATATCATTAACTGGTTGACTAACTAACATCACTGATTAATTATGATCTTAGTTTCTTAATAAATAACTCTAAAGGGAACAGGGTCTTAACTCACAAGACGTATTAAAAAAACAGCTTTCTAAGCAACCTAGAGATATTTCAGGTGCGAGCAGCGAGATACCATCCGTGGCTAAATACGGTACCGTGTTAGTGAATAGCGGTGCCTGACATGACATAAAAATGCAATCATAAACTTGTCACTATTCTAATCCTCGGATGAAGTCCAATCTTTCCTTCAGTAACTTCAGAAACTTGAGATTAAGACATGGTAATAATCAGTACCATGATTAGTATGGTTATCACGTCTGCGATTATGGCCAACGAT
>NW_020869615.1:673657-676157 GCF_003789085.1 Penaeus vannamei | reverse complement strand
ATTCGGACACAGCCTCCCCTGACAATATCATGCGGGTAATCTGGGCATTGGGAATCTTTGTATCTTTCGCTCTTTCTCATTCTCTCTCTCTCTCTCTTCTCTCTCTCTCTCTCTCTCTCTCTCTCTCTCTCTCTCTCTCTCTCTCTCTCTCTCTCTCTCTCTCTCTCTCTCTCCCTCCTCTCCCTCTCTCCCTCTGCCTCTTTATCTGTCTCCTCTCTCTCTCTCTCATTTTATGTTTCTCCCTCTGGCGTCTATACATAAATGTACACACACAAACGCACACATATACACACTCACTGTGATACGACAGTTTGAATATAGTAGACGGGACCACCTGAACTTAGCTCTTCTCCCGTGTTGAAACAACTGGGTTAGAACACCTAGGTTAAAAACATACGCACACACACACACACACACACGCACACACAACACACACACACACACACACACACACACACGCACACACACACACACACACGCGCGCATACACATACACATACACACGCAGATACACCTTGACGCAAACACACATACATGGACGCTACACGCATACACACACACACCTTGACGCAATCACACACAAATTGACGCAAACACACACACACACACACACACACACACACACACACACACACGCACGCACGCACGCACGCACACACACACACACACACACCACACACACACACACACACACACACACACACACACACACGCACACACAACCACACGCACACACACACACACACACACACACACACACACACACACACACACACACACACACACACACACACACACATACACACACACACACACACGCACACACACACACACACACACACACACACACACACACACACACACACACACAACACACATAGACGCAAACACACACATTAATTCCTGTAAAACAGATGTACACACAAATCATATCTTTCGTACACTCGCGCCGAGGGAAGTTCAAGATCCCAAGAGACCGAAATGTTCCCCCGAAAACTTCTTTTAGTTCGTGTTTCTCTCTGAAAAAATTACCGCTGCTTCCGATGTTCCCCGCCCCTTACGTGTGATTGGCTGAGAGACGGTGACGTTGTTACAGACCGTGACGTCAGTGACGACGCGTTTTCTTTCGTAAGGAAGATTAAAGTAGGGAGTAACTTAGGTATTTTTGCAATGAAGTTTGATATTGAAGAATTAAATAATATTACAATACCATCTTTTTGTTGATTTTATCAAATTAAACACAGTGGTTAACGAAATAATTAACATACAAAAACAATCAAGAAAAAAAAATAATAGTAATAATTACTATGCACAATGCACAAAACCAGAAGAATATATAGACATTTGAAATCTAAAACAAGTAAAAAACAAAAACAAGCACGTAAGAACAGAACCATAAAATAACTCTTCTGAAAGGTAGACAAATCCATTTTTGAATATCGAAAGGACAAATAAAATTACATAATTAAAAAGGACAAAGAAATATCATTTAGAAAAGTAGTACTAATGAGCAAAGAAATTACAAATCATGATCAAACAAACTATTTGAGTAGCATTTTATTTCGATTGATAGATGAACGCTTTGGATTTTAACCCATTTTAGGAATGAATTGATTTATTAAATCGATTTACTGAATACTCTATCAAATCAGTCAAGTAATTTATCAGTATGTTGACTAATAGGCCTTGCGATAAAAAAGACCAAATAATTATTGATTACGTCGTTTTCAATTTCTAACCCAAAGGACCTGGTAATCACACTGTCAACTGTCATTTTCCTTTGTTAATTTTGTTTGCACATAACAGATGGTTTCACAAGTTTTCAATTTTTTTTTTCTAATGCTGTTATCATAGAAGTTGTTATTATTGTTGACATTATAACGTTATTTACAATACTAATAACAATAATGATAAAAAAATCCCCTTTCCTGGCCTTTTCGACAAAATATATTTTTCTAGTGCTATTAATATAGAAGTTGTTATTATTGATGAAGCACTTGTGATACCAAACCTCACATGGAGTTGTTGATTTGCTTACTGATGCTATGTATAGAAAGATTATTTCTGATGAAAAAGGGCAGAAGAAAAATGCCCGGGGAAATCTGAACGTGGGAATGCTGCATGTGTTTCGTGAAAAAAAAAATCTATTCATTTCAAAAAAATATTATATCTATTTATTTCACTGAACATATCAGATCACCTGCAAAAAAAATCTGAAAAAAACATCTTAAATCGAAGAAAGGAGAAAAGACGAAAATCTACATCTTTCTGTTTTTTTTCTCTCGTATTTCTTAAGTTGCTGTTGCAAGTCCTCAGTCACTAAGAATATATTTATATACTTAATTTGGTATACACGAGTAACCGTACGTCATAAATTTTGTACATAACTAACGTTCGTTTCTTTATTCATAGGAACCTCTAGAAACATTTCAAATTATATAGAATTCAGACCCCTCCTTAGCCCCCCCCCAAAAAAAAACGTATTAAAACCTGTTATTAC
>NW_020869615.1:661157-666157 GCF_003789085.1 Penaeus vannamei | reverse complement strand
TGTCTTAGCCAACACGAGGGTAACACACACACACACACACACACGCCGATACATATATACATGCACACGGACACATACATATACATGCATAAGAAAACACACACACACACACACACACACGCACACACACACACGTCGATACATATATACATGCACACGGACCCATACATACGCATACATAAGAACACATACACACACGGGATGAACGTTCGATCTGCGGCTCATACACGGTATTCCTGCAGATACTCCCTGCCGGTCACTGGCTTCGGAAAACGCCTGGTTTCACATCTCTAAGCACTCACACACTCACATATACACTCACACAGAAACACTCATATACACACACAGCAACACTCATACACACACATATATACAGTTACATTTGTACTTATGTATATTCCCATATTTTTTTTATTAAGCGTATTTACAATAATTAAAAAAAGGAATTTTTTAACGTTATCACGTCTATCTGTCAGACAAGAACACTGGATATGTATAGAGTGCAGGGTGTGCAATGAGGTTAATAATGAATATGAATAAAGCAACACCAAAACAAGAACAACAACAAAAATAATGATAATAATAATGATAATAATAATAATAATAATAATAATAATAATAATAATAATAATAATAATAATAATAATAATAATAATAATAATAATGATAATGATAATGATAATAGTAATGATAATGGTGATGATGATAATGATAATAATGATGACCGTGATGATAATGATAATAATAACAACAACAACAACAACAACAATAATAATAATAAAATAATAATATAATAATAATAATAATAATAATAATATAATAATAATAATGATAAGGACAGTATGATAATCGTGATAATGATAATAATGATAATGATAATGATGAATGATGAATGGATAATGATGATATATGATGATAATGATAATAATAATAATAACAATACTGATAATAATAATAATAATAATGATAATAATAATAATAATGATAAGGATGGTAATGGTAATCATGATAGTGTTAATAATAAGGACAATAATGATAATGATAATAATAATGAAAACAATGATAATAATGACAATAATAATAATAATAGTCCTCCCTTAAGAGGATTTGGCCTCTTGATCGCAGATTTAAATCGGGCGTCTTAATTAAATCGGCCGCAGTGGTGAGAGAAATCAAAATAATCATAATAAGAATGATGGTGATGATTGTAATAACGATAATGATAAAGCTAATAACAGTGCTATCAATGAGGATAATATAATTATCATTATTATTATTGTCGTTATCAAGATTCTTATTGTGATTATTATCATTTCTATAATATTGACTACGGTTGTTTACATTATCGTTATCATTATAATTATTATCATTATCATTATTATTATATTTGCCATTATTGTTATCGTCATTGTTGTTGTTATTATCATTATCATTATTTTCATTACTATTATTGTTATTATCAATGTAATCATTCTTACACTTATCATCATCATTATCGTTAACAGTATTGTTATTGTTATTATTATTATTATTATTATTAGTGTTATTACTATTAATACTTTTTGTTATCATTATTACTATTATCATAATCATTATCTTTACTTCCGTCAAGGAGATTATATTTTGGTTGCGTTAGTTAGTTTGTCGGTTAGTTTACAAGATAACAAAGAGTTACGAGCAGATTCTTTCCGATTCATTAGCATTGCAAGATCACCAGTGTACTTGAGAAAGAAGAAGTGATTTTAATGTAATTCTTCAAGTGTGATTTTTTTTATTGCATCAGTGACTCTGTTGCCTTGGCGGAGGTATGCGCTTTTTGAGTACTTCTAGTTGACAATGAAAAAAAGTATAGCGGAAGAAATATCAGAATCACTAAATTTACCGTAATCTTATTTCAGTATTTCCTTATTATTTTTTTTTTTTTTTCGATTATTTCATATCTAGGCCGGATATCCTTGGTTTCAAACAAAAAATATATATTTTTTCGGAATCACAGAGAGAGAGAGAGAGAGAGAGAGAGAGAGAGAGAGAGAGAGAGAGAGAGAGAGAGAGAGAGAGAGAGAGAGAGAGAGAGAGAGAGAGAGAGAGAGAGAGTTAGGATGAGAGAGAGTTAGAATGGGAGAGAGCCAGACAGACAGACAGAGAGAGAGAGAGAGCCAGACAGACAGAGAGAGAGAGAGAGCCAGACAGATAAATATATAGAGAAAGAAAGATAGATAGATAGAGAGAGAGAAATTGAGACTTAATAGATAGATGGAAGAAAATACAGATAGATGTATATGAATAAATAACTTCTGTAGTTACCTGCCTGCAACAGTAAGGATTCGAGTCCCTATCAGAGAGGTTATTTATTCCTCATATCAATGCGGTAGTGCATTATTCCACCTTCTACAAATGTACATATAGACAAACAGGTAGATAAAGTTCAATATAGATAGATAGGGTAAATATAGATATTTCTTATAGATCGTGAGAACCTACATGTTGTAGTGAACCTCATTCTTATTGGACATCCTCCCCTAACTAATATCTATATGACCCCCCCCCCCCACTTGCTCATTATATAAGATCTATTTAGATATATCTTATGAATTGAGGTTTATTTATAATGTTGGGTTCTCTTATGATCTTTACTGTTGTTATTGCGTGTTACTGTTAAGATTCTGTGTTATTATTCTATGTTCATTTGTAGTGTAAATTGATGCTTATAGGTGCACTACTGTTATCACTATCGTTTGCATGAGCGATTTATTGTGGAAGAGGAAACTAACCTTTAGGATTGTGTTTCTGGTTTCAGATTTTGTGTTTTAAGTAGCATAACGCAGGCTCTTTCTCTTTCAATCGTGCTCTGTCTGTCTATCTGTGTCTGTCTCTGTCTGTCTGTCTGTCTGTCTGTCTGTCTGTCTGTCTTCTCTCTCCTCTCTCTCTCTCTCTCTCTCTCTCTCTCTCTCTCTCTCTCTCTCTCTCTCTCTCTCTCTCTCTCTTCTCTCTCTCTCTCTCTCTCTCTCATACACACTCATGTGCGTATAGTATATGGCTACACCCAATAACTCACCCAACAGCCCACCCATCTTTTTATACACAAAGACCAATCCCCCTCCACATACATTTCCATTCCACGCCTCCTTTCACACACGAGTGCACACACACACACAGTCTCTTCCAGGCCTAAGAAAACACACACAGGTACACAGACACACGCAGCCTCCCACGGACCTAAACGTACACACGCACGAACATCTTTTCACCCATTCACACACACACAAACACACGGTTTCACATTCACACGCAGAGACAAGTGAGCAGAGTACCTTCCCCATGTCAGCTTTAACTGGCGTCGCCTCTACTGTTTTGCAGATCACAGGTTCTCCCCTTTAGACACTCACCCCTTCCCCCCTCTCTCGACTTTCTCCACTCTCCTTCTCCCTTCCCCTTATCCCCCCTCCCTCCCACTCCATTTTTAATGCATTCTCTCCCATCTCTTCCCCTTCTCCTCCTCACCCCCACTCTCTCTTGTTCCTATTTCTCTGTTCTCGCACAGTATCTACCCCTCTTCCAGTAGTTTCTCCCCTCGATCTCCCACGCGTTCTCTCCCCTCCATCAGATACCCACTCTCTCCCCTCCCTTCCCTCCTCTCCTCACTTCCCTCTCACCAGAAAAGGCGAAATACCACACCACTGCCCCCAACCTCCCCCCTGCCTCCAGCTTCGAATACGCCTGAGGCCTTTTCGCTATGCTGCTCCTTCAGGAAGTCCACTTTCCCCTCAGCCTCGTCCTTGAACGGAGGAGCAGAGGGCGAAGCACAAGAGGGAATGAGAAGGATGTTTGGGGTAACAGCTGGTGATCTGCATTGGTCCGTGATCCACCTATGTTTAGATGTTCACGGAGACATCCAGATCACGAACAAGGATGAGTCTTATCCACAGTGGTAGTCCTAGTGATGTGGTATTCCCTGGATATGAACTCGAAAGTGCAGAACAATACCGGTGACTTTCCTTGAGCATTCGCCGAGGGGGCGGCGCCGTTCCTTGCTCATTCTCCAGGGGGCGGCGCCGTTCCTTGCTCATTCTCCAGGGGGCGGCGCCGTTCCTTGCTCCATTCCTCCAGGGGGGGGCGACGCCGTTCCGGATACCCACCTACAGTCAGGCCATCTCTCCGCTTCTCCCTCCACAACCGGCCCAGACCCAATCCACACGAGCCATTCTTCATATTCTACGACGGTTGTGGCTTCAGTCGATCCCTAAAACTACAGCTGAATCCCCTGCCGTTCCCTTCCCCTCTTTGTCCTCGCTTGGTTGACGTGGAAACCAAATAACAGCTGTCCAGTTCCCCTCAAATGTTGCTCGAAATGGCGTTTTTTTGGGCCACGGAATTTTGATTTATGTAGATTCTCTAACTTGTGAGGATATTAACCATAGAATAACAGATTCTTGATATTTTTCATTTATTCCACGATTGGATGGCGTCGGTTTTCAGGGTGTAGATCCAATCTTTTGTTCATCTGAAGCTGAATCTTTATAGTTTCAAGTAGATTTTTTTTTGGCTTTCTCTCTGTCTCTCTCTCTCTCTCTCTCTCTCTCTCTCTCTCTCTCTTCTCTCTCTCTCTCTCTCTCTGTCTGTCTGTCTGTCTGTCTCTGTCTGTCTGTCTGTCTCTCTCTCTCTCTCTCTCTCTCTCTCTCTCTCTCTCTCTCTCTCTCTCTCTCTCTCTCTCTCTCTCTCTCTCTCTCTCTCTCTCTCTCTATATATATATATATATATATATATATATATATATATGTTTATATATACATACATACATATATACAGCACAGTACGTGAACAATGAATGTTTGAAATCTTTCACTTGAACAATCTGAACCTGTCAGTCTTTCAGTTCTGTTTCAGATATCTAGTTCTTCAAAAAGTTTAAAACAATCTATATGCACATTTCTATAATAGTGAATTAAAGCAAGGTTGCTATTATTATCATTATTCTCCTTATCACTGCTATTATTATTATC
>NW_020869615.1:651157-656157 GCF_003789085.1 Penaeus vannamei | reverse complement strand
AAGCACGTAGTTGGGTTTTTGCTTACTTACTTATTTACTTACTTATTTACTTTTTACTTACTGTTTATTTATTTATTTATTTATTTGCGTATTTGCTCACTCTTTGGAACAAGGTAATGTCATGGTACTATCTTGTGGCTCGTTCTGCTAATTTTATCCTTTTTTTTATATGTTTAGGAAGCTTTTTTTTATTTATTATTTTTTTTTTGGTATGAAATGACGTGGAGAATTGAACTAATCCTTCACGTGTATTCATAATTTTCGTATAATCATTTTCTCATTTTATTTTTATTTTTCTTATTTTGTTGTCATTATTTTTTTTAGGTCTCATATTTTTCATTTTATTTTGATTATTTCTATTATTCTTTTAGGTCTCATTTTTTTAGATCTCAAATTCTTGTTCTTCTCCTTATCTTTATTATTATTATTATTATTATTATTATTATTATTATTATTATCATTATTATTATTATTATATGATTATGATTATTATTATATTATCATTATTATCATTATTATTATTAAAAACAAAAATATCACGTTGCTCTATTCTAATTCACGCATTCTTCATTCTCAAACTATATAGAGCATGTTCTATATCATTGGCATTTCTCTGTCTCTCAACTTAGTTCATAGAAAGATAAGTTTATTCATTCTTATCTCTCCCATTCCCCCTCCCTCCCCGTCCTCCCCCCTCCCCTCCCCCCATCCCCCCTCCCTCCCCATTCCCCCCTTCCTCCCATCCCCCCCTCCCCCATTCCCCCCCTCCCCCTCTCCCCTCCCTCCCCATCCCCCTCCCTCCCCCTCCCCCTCCCCCTCCCCCCTCCCTACCCATCCCCCCTCCCTACCCATCCCCCTCCCTCCCCTCCCCCCTCCCCCCCCATCCCCCTCCCTCCCCCTCCCCCCCTCCCTCCCCCCCCCCTCCCCTCCCCCTCCCCCTCCCCCTCCCTCCCCTCCCTCCCTCCCTCCCCTCCCCCTCCTCCCTCCTCCCCATCCCCCTTCTTCTCCTCAGTAAGACCGGCCGTCCCCCATACAAAAGGGATTAAGGATGAGTCAAGTAATTCTGGATTTGGATTAGGGTAAAAACCAGTCCGTCTAGTCTTTTATATAAGACGAAACTTGTGCCTTAACACTCCAAAAATTAGTACCTATTTTCTTTATCAAAACTTTATTATCTTTTTATCTATTTATCTATTTATTATTTATTATTATATTATTATTATTTTTTTTTTTTTTTTTAGAGAGAGAGAGAGAGAGAGAGAGAGAGAGAGAGAGAGAGAGAGAGAGAGAGAGAGAGAGAGAGAGAGAGAGAGGAGAGAGAGAGAGAGAGAGAGACTGAACTAAAGTCATTTCAGCATACCTATATACGAGACTTACTTCACTGACATGTTCTATATAATTGGCATTTCTCTGCCTCTCAACTTTGTTCATAGAAAGGTGTTCATTCATTCTTATCTTTCCCATCCCCCCCTTCCTCCCCTTCCCCCTTCTTCCTCAACCTCTCATCTCTCTATGTTACTCTTTTTCTCCGTTTGTCTGTCTCTTTGTTTTGCCTGTCTGTCTATCTGTTTACCTGTCTGCTTGCCTCTCTCTCTCTCTCTCTCTCTCTCTCTCTCTCTCTCTCTCACTCACTTTCTGTTTATCTTTCTATATGTCTATCTCTGTATCTGTCTATCTATCTGTGCTGCTTGTCTACCTGTCTATCTGTCTTTCTGTCTAGCTGTCTTCCTGTTTTCGTTCGCCTGCCTGTCTGTTTCTGTCTATTTGCTTGTCCCGTTTTCCTGTCTTTGAACGTCTTCCTGTCTGCATTTCTCTGTCTACCTGTCTGTCTGTCTGCCTACGCGTTCAGCTGTCTGTCTGTCTCTCTGTTTGTGTCTTTATTTCGATTTTTATTTTTATTTTATTTTATCTTTATTTCGATTTTTATTCTATTATTATCTCTCTGTCTCTATCTTTATTTCTATTTCTGAAGTTCACTCGACCTTATCTTATCTACGTTCATTATTCTTTAATAACTTGACTTGTCAACTCTGGAGACATGGGGTAACTCTGAAAAGAAGAAGAAGAGGAAGAAGAAGAAAGGAAGAAGAAGAAAAGAAGGAAGAAGAAGAAGAAAGAGAAAGAAAAAGAAGAAGAAGAAAAAATAAGAGGAAAAGAAAAAGGAAGAAAAGAAAAGGAGAAGAAAAAAGAATAAGAAAAGAAAAAGAAAAAGAAAAAGAAAAGAAAAAGAAAAAAGAAAAAAGAAAAAGAAAAAGAAAAAGAAAAAGAAAAAGAAGAAGAAGAAGAAGAAGAAGAAGAAGAAAGAAGAAGAAAAGAAGAAGAAGAAGAAGAAAGAAGAAGAAGAAAGAAGAAGAAGAAGAAGAGCAGAGAAAACGGGCATCATCTGGGCAGGAATTATTACCATAAAGTTATGAGAACACATTTATTACAAAACATTTTATAACTTTCCTCCCTATCAAATATATGGGAAAGGACGACAAAAGTGCTGAAAAAAATAAGCACAAAAAGGAAGAGAGACAATATGCGATAGATAGAAAAAAAAAAAGATAAAAAGACAGAGGTAGATCAGGATAGAGTTAGAGAGACAGAGTTGGTCAGAACAGGACAGATAGATAGGTTGATAGATAGATGGGTAGTTGGATTGATAGGCAGATAGAGGTAATAGATAGATAAATAGATGAAATAGACAGATGGATAGATAGATAAATAGAGAAAGAAAGAGAAGAGAGAGAGAGAGAGAGAGAGAGAGAGAGAGAGAAGAGAGAAGAGAGAGAGAGAGAGAGAGAGAGAGAGAGAGAGAGAGAGAGAGAGAGAGAGAGAGAGAGAGAGAGAGAGAGTTAGAACGAGAATGTATACATGGACAGAAAGATAGACAGAAAAATAGATAGAGATAGAATAACAGAATGACAGAAACACAAACAAAGACATAGGCGGAAAGACAAATAAACAAACAAATAGATGATTTTCAATCTGAATTTTAATCAAGAATTCTCGCTCTCCGTGACTATGAATTTTTAATCTTACTTTTCTCCCGTTTTCTTTGTTTGTTCTCCTCTTTTCCTGAGATTATTAATTTGCATAAACCTTTTTGCTTCCTTTTTTCTTATCTTTCCTTTTTTGTAGTTATTATTTTTTTGTATATTTTTTGTTTGTTTATTTTCTTCTGATGTTTTATTGTTATTGTTATTTATTTTATGGTTTTATCTCGTCCCATGAGGTTTTGTATCTTCCATTTCTCTCTCTCTCTATTACTTCACTCACTCTCTCTCTCTCTCTCTCTCTCTCTCTCTCTCTCTCTCTCTTTTACTCACTCACTCTCTCTCTCTCTATCCCTCCATCCTTCCCACCCTCACCCCTCCCTTCCTCCCCCCCTCCCTCTCTTCCTCTCTCTCTCTATCTCTCTCCTTCTCTCTCTCGATTCTCCTTCACCTTTCACCTACCTCAAGGTCAAGATAAAGAAAAAAACAACAACAACAACAAACAATATGGCGTTTGAAAAGGCGAAGGAAAACAGCTGACTTTGACCGCGAATCACCCAAGGGTAAACGAGCGTATTTTTTTTCACTCTCTTGATGTAAATTATTTTCCCTTTTCATTTTTCGTTATATTGATAATGATAATGATGACTGTAACAATAATGGCAATAGTATTAATATCAATAATGGAAAAAAATTATAGTAATCATGATGATGATAATGAGGATAATGATAATAATGATTATCATCATTATGATCATTACTATTATCATTATGATTATCATTACTATTAGTATTAGCACTATCATCATTATCATCATTATTGTTATCACTATTATTATTCCTATCATCATCATTATTATCATTGTTGTTGTTGTTACTATTATCATCATTATGATTGCTATCGCTATTATTATCATTATTATCATTATTATAATCTTCATTATTACTATCACCATTATCATATTATCATCTATGCATTATGATCCTCAAACTATCATATACTATCATCATTATTTCATACTATCATATTATCATTATTTACATCAGTAACCAAAATAATAACCAAAATAATAACCAAAATCACTAGTCAAAATAATTAACCACAGAACCCTATAATCACTTTCATTGGAAACAAATATTCCTACGTTTGAATTATAAAAAAGAAAAAAAGAATACCTAGATATATAATTAAAGTCCTTCAGTAAGGAATACGTAACTTTATATTTTCCTATTTATAATAACTGAAAGATAATATTTATTTTAATAATGGATGTATGAACAGTTGCCCATAAACCGCATTTAATAATCTACGGTTTATAGGGGGAATGACCCATCAGTAATGCCTCATTAGATGGAAATTAAAATGAAACTTGTATGGAGTATAGCGAGCGTGGCTTACCATATCCCGATAAGACGGGTTATACTGTAAAATTGCTGATCATCCCACCAGAAGATATAGGATAATAATGATGATGATACCAGTGACAATATATACTATGATGATAATGGTCCAAATATACTAATATCCCAAAAAGTTAAAACGTCTGCGTCATAGGTGTCTATAGATGCAGAATAGAGAGAGTCTTTTAATAAAGATAAGAGGGAGATATAAAGGTACTCGAGAAAAGTGTCTGAAAACATAAATATTTCTTAATGTGGGCATCCGAACCCGAAAATCTAGCGAAACCTAGCGAACAGGCCTTATAATTTGCAAAAAGTAGGATGTGGAGTAACGAAAAACTCTCTATTATTTTTGCAGAACTTGAGAATTTAAAGAGGGTATTTTTTGTGTGTTAATTGTCTATTGATCAATGTTCCTTCTATGTGCTATAAAGATTAATTTGCGAATTATGTACGAATTTACATGATTTATAATAACTTACACTCTCTAAATAATGAGGTAAATAATGACGATATTTAAATTAATTGGATAATTATATGATAGTAATAATCGGACAATAATATATTGATAATATAATATACAATGAAGATTTAATTATAATGACGATTATTGCCTGAAAT
>NW_020869615.1:631664-634164 GCF_003789085.1 Penaeus vannamei | reverse complement strand
TACAGAGAAAGAGAGAGAGAGAGATAGAGAGAGAAAAAAGATGAGATCACTTACTCGGCAGCTGAGGAGGTAAACTTCTTCGCGAGGCTAGAAAGAAAAAAAAAAGAAAACCATAATCTACACACACGCTTCGTCATCAAAATGGGATAACGCAACAATTCCCGATGCCAAGTTTCAGTTTCAGATCAAATTTAAACAGTAAGCTGAAAAACAGTTAGATCAGTCTCGACTTAAATGCTAAGTTATCTGCATCTGCCACTTTGAAAGCCTAAAACTGGTCCTGACTTTTTGTTAGTAAACAATTAGTAGTTATCAAAATACATCAAATGTACATGATGTAAAGGGATTCTATTGATGTTAATAATATTAGGAAAAATATATACATGTATACAAATCAATAGCACATGCACACACACACCTACATTCACTCCCCTCTCACTATCACATTTCCCTCTTGATCAAAATATGGTGCAGAAACTAAAGATGTTATTAAAGCATCAATGAAGAAAGTTAAATCAGCTCTTCTTATCCATTAATATTTTAGTAATCACATGTCAAATATACGTGATCATTCGCCAAACTTGTAATGCCATTTCTCATTTCTTCTCTAAAGCTATTCAATAATCCGGAATGTCAAAATTAATAAAACAAAATCAAGCTTGAGTATTTCAGTCCCTAACCATTTTCTTTTCTTTGAAAAAAAGAAGCCATTATTCAAGAGTGAGAGAAGAAACTTACCTTGTAAATTGTTTCTTTTATAAGGAACAGGTTAGTTTACATTAGAAAATTCTTAGCTATCCCTCTTTTATTACGTTGTCTTGTTTGGTCTTTTAAATGCTAAAAAAATTATAATATAAAGAAGCAAAATACTGATTTTGTACTTCTTCCCTACCCTTTATAAGACTCAACTTGTATCAATATTTCTTAAAAATAGAAAACTTAATATAAAAAATATGTAATCTGATGCCCTAAAACAAACGTCTACCCCATCTATCATAAATCTCACATCCACTTACTCGCCAGATACAGACGGTTTGCGATTCTCTGCTTTCTTTGGCCGACCTGGTTTGCACTTAAGAGGAGAGGAGGGGGTCTTGTCCCTCGAACCAGCCATGAAATGGGAGAAGATCTCTGTTTGTTTGAGCAAGTAGTCGAACCTCTTAGAGCGATCCATTTCCATCTTGTTCTCATACTCTCCACCAGCTTTGCTAGAGGAAGTTGTTTCTGCTGAGGAGGATTCATTCTGGAATAATGGATATAGTGTTAGTGCATAAACTTATGAAAAATAGCAAATCTCAATTAAACCAATTCAAAAATCTTCAACTGGAAATTTCTATCAACAATATAAAAATTCATATTTGGATCACTGTAATCTAGACTGCCTGCAAAAAACAAAACAAAAATTTTGCATTGCTTTTCATGCCAACAATCCAGATCAGTATTACTGGTAATTAGAGTGGTGGCACAGTAGTAAGCAATCACAACAGCCTCTGATACTGGCAGTGCTCCAACAATGGCTATCAAATTTCCATCCTATTTATTCTAACAAGCTCAGGCATGCAGATTTTCATATATCTTTGCATCAAATAAAGAACAAAACTTACCAAAAGATTGCTGGCATACATACCATTAGCCATTACTTGATGCCACACATCTCTTATGAGAGGCTCTGCTGAAATCTTGATATAACCACTTACAACCCACTGCCACTAGGTGACCACTATACACGTCTGGGTTATTTTGACATTCCCACTGGATGACTGACAATTATACTTTTATTAACCTCTTAACGCCAGGGTGGCATGTACAATCATGCCATGGCTACTGTGGACAGGGTAGTGGGTGGCATTGCATTACAATCATTCCCACACCATTGTTTTTTAATGAAAGTAGCGGCTTCATTTCTACAGTAAAGCTTTTAGGCAGCAGCAACTAAAGTGAAGGTAAACCTTCAATATTTTTATATCTCAAATTTTAGCGAAGAAGCTGGGCATAAACAAAGGAAACTATCAATGTGCACCACCAACCCCATGATCATGAGGACTACACATATTCCACTGTTTCCTTGGCATATTATAGCCAATAATGGAATAAGGATACACATGACATGAAGATGAATTTTTGCCCTAACTTTAATCTATTTTCAACCAATGACATTTCCACAATCACATTTTTTGTGGAGGTATTTCATTTGACTAACAATCTTACTGAGCACAAAAATGCATGGAATTTATTTCTCAATCACTCATCCAAATGGTTCTGAGCAGATTGGGAAATAATGTTAGTACTCAGACTTAAAAACTGTAGTACTTATAAATTTATATACCTAATCATACAGAAAATTACAGAGTACAGTAGTGGCTAGTGAAACAGGTCCAGGACTACAATGCTTCTGACAATGCCAGTACTCAATCCCTTCCAAAATAAAAGTATGTAAAAGATATATATATAAAAAAAAAAAAAAAAAAAAAAAACATGAACCTGATTTACAGCTCAATAA
>NW_020869615.1:609164-626664 GCF_003789085.1 Penaeus vannamei | reverse complement strand
ATACCAAGGAAGATGGGGAGGCAGACACACAAAGCATCAACAACCCAGCTTCCCATTCAAACCTGACACCAACCGTGCTGAACTCCCTTGTCATCTCTCCTTCAAAGTCCGTCACAAGGCCCACTCAAGCCCTTAGTCCTATCAGAAAACCGCCCTTAGGGCTGAGCCATGGAAGCTATCTGGAGAACAGTGATAGGGGAAGGGCATATAGTCGGCCAGGCTCATTTGACTCCAAGATCAACGGAAACCTGAATGAAAACCAAGATGGACACATACGGTCTGTTGCTGTTGTTAAAAGCTCAGAAGTAAGTGGACAAATGTTATAAATTAATCCCATCATTATTATACCTTAGTAATAATGTCTTGTAAGAGTAATTTTTCGTTAAGTAAAAAGTGTTTAGATTTATATATTTTGACTTCTAGATTGCAAAATATTGTCTGATCAGCATGTAATTTTGACAGCTCAGTCTCTCAGTCTCAGGAAGTAAGGCAAAGGATATTATAACAAGTAAAGAAAAGGATGAGTATATTACATGCAAGAATAGGTGCAAAATTGCCATGAACATAATGAGTGCTTCATCAAGTTTTGAATTTTGTCATGTCTCGTAAGAAACTGGGTGTGTGATTGTGTGTGTGTGTGTGTGTGTGTGTGTGTGTGTGTGTGTGTGTGTGTGTGTGTGTGTGTGTGTGTGTGTGTGTGTGTGTGTGTGTGTGTGTGTGTGTGTTTTCTGTATCTTTTGAAATGCAATGGAACATCAGTGTGAATGAACTGCAGGAGAATAGATTAAAGCTGTTTTCTTATGGAAATGTTTCAGTTATTGTAGCACTTTGTTTTTTTTCTAGGTCGAATTTCCTGTTCAGTTTCACGAACTGCAGTCTAACACAGATCTTAAGATGCCTCCCTCAAACTGGCTACAAGACCATTCTTCAATTAGATTACCAAATCCTACTCACAAACATGCTGATTTTTCAAGGTAGGAAATGCAGTGCTTGGTAATTTAAAGCTGCCACTCCCATTAATATTAGAGTCTTTGATTCTGATCTGAAATTAATTTGTCACTTTTGATGCACCACCTTTTTTTATTATTCCATATATGTTATTACATATGGATGATTAATTTTATACCATAGATGTTTTACAGAAAATTAATTTCCTAGTTTGCAGGTACCTAGTTACCACAAATTGTACATTAGAAGTAATGCTAACATAATGGTCATTTTCTTCAGCTTCTTGATGGCTCACCAGTTCCTAGATTGCATAGGAGAAGTAGATGTGATATCAGATGCTGAGAATATAAAGAAGTTGCTGAAGATCCCCTACAACCCCAAGGCACATGTGAGCATGATGATTCACCGTGTGGGCAAGACACTCCTCATTGACGAGTTTGACATTTACAAGTACCTGCTTAGGCAGTCAGAGAAGGAGTGGCAGTGGCTGCGAAAGTTCTTTTTTGAACATGTGCTTCAATCACTTGCACACAAGGTGAGAAAGTTAGACAGTTCTTGCTTTTATCTACTTGATCTGGATGTATAGTATTGTCTCAAACACTAGTGATAGACATATAGATTCTTAACCCACAAAAGACAGGCATTCCACTGGTCGGATGCCCAGAGCATGGACCATTTCTGGGCATCTTATATGTGAGACGCTATTGTCCTCGGTCACCTGCCAGGTATCTCATGTGTGAGACGTAATGCATAGACCTCATTAATATTTGTTATGTCTACCTGGATATATCCAAGATGATTTCTTATTGCACATGTTAACCACAAGTTACATCATAAGGTCATAGTTGTTATTATTTGAATTTACCTGGAGTTGATGTCATAAAGGAAAGAGGGAATTGAAGAATTACGAGCAGAGTGAAAGAAAATGACAGACAGAAAATCAAAATGAAAACAAAAACAAAAGTTGAGACTAAGAAGGGAGGAAAGGAGAGTTAGATAGATGGATGTGTAGAATAATAGATAGACAGAGCCAGGCAGGTATGCATAGATAGATAGGTAGATAGATAGAGAGACAGAGAGGCAAAGAGACAGATAGATAGACAGAGTCAGGCAGATAGGCAGATGAAGTGACATCATGAAGTGACATTGTGGAGAGTTACGTCATGAACTGACGTCATGTAGAGTTATGTCACAAAGTGTTGTCGTGGAGACTTGCATCATGAAGCTGAGGTAGTGACATCATAATCACCATATTTACTTTCAAGACATAAAAAGGAAGTGATGTCACTTTACAGCCACCATCTTACTTCCACATAGGCTTAGTAGTCAATAACATCACATAAGGAAGTAATGTCAGTACACTAGTCTCTGATGTGATTGGTCAATTTATATGACATGTTACCCATGTTGCTTTGATCTCAATGGCTACTGTTGGTTCCATGTTCCTGGCCAGGAATTATCCTGTATATATAGAGGTGCTTGCACATCATTTATTACTCGCACCTTAGGGTGCTTCGAGGCTTGGCATACAGCCCAGTCATGGTATCTTCTGTGGGAAAAAAGTAAAGCTATTTATTTATAAAACTCTGATTTATCTTCTTGATACCTTGACAAGGGTGTTACAGAAAGTAACACAAATGACATTATTAGAGTTTGGACACTATACTAAAACTTGCAACCACTGCAACGAATGTTGAGATTGCATTTTAGCCCTACAGGCACACAGAACATTATGTTCATTTCTCAAAAACATAACCTTCAGTATGCTCCCAAGGCAATAAAAGAGGATTAAAATCAAAGTTTATGCTATGATTTGTTTTCCTGAGGTGTGTGGTTCGTGTGGGAGTCCCCAGCAGCGGCCATGCGCTGATATAGATACCATCCAGAAATAAGGGTGTATGGCACTCCAAAAGATACTTCACTAGTTCCTAGTGAAGGTACTGCAATAAAACAACAACAAAAATTGCACTAGATTTAAGAGTCCGAGGCATTTCCAGTTGTTCATATGTAAAGTAAATTCAAGCTACTGACTTTTTTTGAAGTCACCAAGGAGAATAAAACTGTTGATGAGGATGGGATAAAGACAAGTAAAAGGTTGGGAACTCCTGGATTTAGCAATCATAAATCCATTAAACTAAGATTTTATATTCTAGGAAAATGTACTTGTGAGGCCCAACAAGAGTCGCAATGTTGTGCAGAGTCGGAGTCTCCTATCAAAGTTTTTGTACCATAGTATCAATGAAGAAGAGAACCGTCCTGCAAGTCCCCCTAGCCAGCCAGAGACAGAGAGTCCAGTATCTGTGCGACGTGTAAGTTTTTTCTTTCTTTCTTTTTTAAGTCTGTTTCAGACAAAAGAAAAGAAAAAGGTATTGCAAATAAGGATAAAGATAGTAATAATTGCTATCACTGTATGTGAGATAATGACAGGAAAAGCTTTAGTCAGAAATAGAATATGTATACTCGAAGTTTATTACTTTATGTTCAGGTGCATATAAAGAGGTTCTGGCTAAATGTTTGCCATTTTTCATGCTGAGACTTACATTATGGTGTATTGCAACAGTATTATTACAGATATATTACTAGAAATTTTGAACTTGAGACATATATGAAGATTAGCTCAATATTTTAATGGTCATTTTTATGTTTGTGTTTTGACTAGATAAATGAGTATTCTCTCCCCAGAGAAAGATTTTAAATACTGACAGAATATAAGTTTGGGTTTTCTGCTCAAGGAAATGTGCTTCAAGGCTGGTATTTAATGGGAACTATACTTATTAGTTATCCAGAAAATTACAGAAACTGTTTTCTGAAATCTCATTTAAAAGAATCTATGTGGAAGTTTCTCTTCTGAAATGTACTATAAAGGGATTTGCTTATTTTAACATTTTGTTTTCCTTTTACTCAGGAACAACGTAGACAGAGTGATGTACTTGTAAGGCAAAAATATTTTATGTCAGTTTACTAGAAACATAGTTATGCACATGTAGAAGCATCTGCAAAGTTCTTTTTTAACAAATAGACTGCAGATAACATTCAAATTGTGTCAGTTTTGTTTCACTTATGTTTTTCCATTTGGTATTAAACCTGTCTTCCTACAATTTACAGGAAGTGTCTTTTGGGAGTAAGAGCCGTGACATTTGCTTCAACTTGTATCTCTGTCTCCATAAGCATGTCCTTCTCATGACTAATCAAAGGACGTGGACTTTCTTGCTACTGCCACAATTGTCATCTTTCATTTAAAAAGAAAGAGAAAGATGGGAAAAATGCACCAAGAAAATGAAGTGTTGTAGTTATGATGTCTGTGAGAGAAATTTTATGTTGTGTCATAGTGGGAGATGTGATTAATGTTCTTGGAACCATATTTTCACAATTTTTTTTCTGCATTTTTTCCTTCCCTTCTTCCTATCTTTCCTCTATGGTACATCTGCCACAGGAACTCCTTATAACACCTCTTCCTTTCCTACCACATCTTTTCTCCCATCTGCATTCTTTCCCCAGTAACGTGAGGAAGAATACAGTCAAAGTACACTTGAAAAGGGATTGCTGAAATGATAGATACTGTCATGTCTGCAGTATGAAACATACCTTTCTCTTAGAGAAAAGTATTTTGATCAAATCAGTCTTTAATGACTAATGAATGTCTTTTATTTTAAATGACATTATTACATAAAACCATTTTCTTGGTGCATGTATGGATGTGCCAATGAATTGACATTGAATCACTAACCTTAAGAATGTAAGACACCAGGGTTTTTTACACCTGCTATACCTCAGTTGAATACTGTGCTGAGGATTTAGTGTAGAAAACTCCTTTCACATCCTTCAAATATAGTAATTGTTTGAGTGATGGTAGACTTTGTACGTGTCATCAGAGACAAGAAGAGAAGGTCAGCAAAAGTCATTAAACTCATATACTGTAACTATGTTTTTCATGCTGTATTTGTTCTTCACTGCCATTATAAATGTTAAAGAGAAGTGGTTTGTAAGGAGTTATGCTATGCTATAATTAACCACTAGATTCACTCATTAGAACTAGTGATAGGTTCTCTACTGCAAAATAATCACATGTAAATATTTAGAATGAAAATGTGAATATGATTTCTTTCAAAGCAAAGATTCATAGCCCTTTTTGGTCTTTTGCACTGCTGATGTTATTTTATTAAATGAATATAACACTGAAGAAATCAGTGTCTAGCCAAAGATTGCAGAATAGATTTGATTGCATATTCTCTCTCTCTCTCTCTCTCTCTCTCTCTTCTCTCTCTCTCTCTCTCTCTCTTCTCTCTCCTCTCTCTCTCTCTCTCTCTCTCTCTCTCTCTCTCTCTCTCTCTCTCCCTCTTCTCTCTCTCTCTCTCTCTTCTCTCTTCTCTCTCTCTCTCTCTCTTCTCTCTCTCTCTCTCTCTCTCTCTCTCTCTCTCTCTCTCTCTCTCTCTCTCTCTCTCTCTCTCTCTCTCTCTCACTCTCTCTCCCCCCTCTTTCACTCCCTCGCTCTTTCTTCGTATGCTTCTTCTTTCTTGATGCGTTTTTTTCTTACATCTTGCTTTCCTTCCTTGGTTTAGACATTTTTACAGTATGGGAAAAAACTGATTAAAGGTAACAATACTCAGGTATGCCTTACATTTATTTTCATTATTGTCTCTTATTATTACCTTTATGCAAATTCACAATACCACTTGTATATATTGATCACATTTTGCAAAAAATATTTTTGGTGCTGGTTGCACGATTTTTTATTTGTTTCATATTCTGGAAATTTATATGATTTACGTAAAGTTGGTTATTTATTGTGGAACATTACAAAGAACAGATGTTACATTATATAAAGGAATGCACATCTGAAAGTGTTCTCAGACCATAGGCCAAGAAATTTATTTATTTAATGTTTAAACTTTCATCTATAACATAAAAATTTATTTGTTCATCTTGATGCATTATGATCATAAAATAGTTGTGCATTAATGTGAACATGTCGGTGCTTATGTTATAGATTAAAGTTAAACATAATAGAACATCTAAGAAATGCATTTTGAGTATTTTTCTGAAATTGCAATTGGATGCGCATACCCACTTTTAATGCTATATGAATATTTAATGAATCAATATTTTTAATTATCTACATTATTGAAATATGAGGTTGATTTTTTATTGCTATAAACAGAAAGTGAGGATATGGAAAGGACAGCCATTAATTTTATTGGCCTTGTTAAGAGATGCATTTATGTATGTTATAAAGAACCTAGTGAAAACTCACCACATATCTTACGGTGAGAATCATAATTTATCGATATCACTAATCTCACGACACCTCATAATAATCTCAAACCTTGACACACAGCCCTCAGTGCTACGGAACGAAGTTATGCCTGAGCCCACCATAGAGGACCAGCTGCCGCAAGCTTCGGGCCAGACTTTTACGAGAAATGTGGTGTGGAACTTTGAAGACTTGCACATGCTCATAGGGACTGATTTGCCTATCTTTGGAGGAGGAACTCATCCTTGTGTGTCTTTGAGGCTGAGGGATATGAACAAGCCAATCAACATATTGACAGGTTAGAGATTGATGGTTTTTGTAGAAAAGGTATGAATGAGAATGAATATTTTCATAGTGCAAAAGATGTATTTGACTGAATTTGATTATATCTGATGAAATTATAGTCAAAACCAGCCATATATCCTTCTTCATTGCAAAAATATTCATTCTCATTTATGTCTTATTTACATTTCTCACAATGAACAGAGGTCAGAGATAGTTCTATCTTTTCCTTAGTCTTGTTTTTTTTTTTGTTCTTTTGTCATCATCTTTTGTCTTCTTTTAGCCTGTAAAATGAAATATTTGAAACTTTAAAAAGTATGTTTCTTGAAAGAAACATACTTTTGTCTTACATCTCAAAAGTATTTTAATGAGAAAGCATAGATTATGCTATCTATAGTTCACAATGTATTGATATTTGCATTGATAATGCACACAAATGTAATCTTTAAGGCTAGAATTGTACTAGAATAGAACCATTTGTCCTAACAAATTCATCTCTATTACTATACCCCTGTTACATGAATCTGTGTAAGAATAAAGAATGGATCATTTTGTTACAAACAATATCCTTTTCCAGGTATAGACTATTGGCTAGACAACCTCATGTGCAATGTACCAGAAGTTGTCATGTGCTACCACCTGGATGGGATTGTTCAGAAATACGAGCTCATCAAGACTGAAGACCTCCCACACATGAGCGACTCACAATTCTCACCAACACTGGTACGAGATGTCGCCCAGAACATCTTGTCCTTCCTTAACAGCAAAGCAACTAAGGAGGGGCATACATATTGGCTTTTCAAAGGTGGGTTTAAAAGGTGAAAATGCAAAAGAGGGAGTAAGATATAGAAAAGAATAAAAGGGAGAAAACATAGCTTTTACTCTTTCAGTGTTATTAGGTAAGAGTGAAGCTTACATACCATCTGAGTGATAAACCTAATGCCCACCTTTTTTGTCCTATAGTCAAATCACATTATACATTCATTACATTGTCTTGCCATATCACTACAGGAAAGGATGATGACATAGTCAAGCTATACGACCTCACCTCACTGTGCATGGAGGGCTGCATCAGTGTGGATGGGTTAGAGGAAGAGACGCAGAATGAAGATGCAAGCAACCCCTTTACCGTGCCTGTGGCCATGCTCTTCTATAGGGTCGCCAAGAACATGCGCACCTCAGAGGATGCCCAGAATAAGATTGCAACAATAAGGGCCTTGTTACGGAACTCACTGAGCCTGCTAAACAAGAATGAATATCCAAAAGTGAGTGAGACTATGCAAATACAAGTTAGAGTAGTGAATCATAGCTGTAGAATTTGTGCTCTTACATTTTATTTCTTAAAGTTTTATTATTGCATTTTAGTTTTAGATCTTAGATTTTTCTTCTTGTAAGATTTGTAGAAGTTATCTTTTTACATTACTCCATATAATTAATTGAGGCATTATTGGTATTGAAAAATTCATCAACCCAATGATTTATATAGCAAAAAAATACATGCCATGTCCAATGTAGATTAGGTTATTGATTGTGTTTACACAGAGATGGCTCCACAAGGAGTCAATTATTAGTTCTACCTATCCCACCTGTTTACCCTTTTCCTTGATTTCTGGAAAGATTTTTTATTGTATTATTTTTATTAGTAGTAGTATTTTGATAACATTATAATAATCATAATATCAATAATAAGAACAGTATTGGTATAAATAGCATTTGAAAAAATAATAATAATATTTCAAATTTATGGAATGGGGAAATTGGGCACAGTTACTAGGACCTACTAATTGTCTCCTTGGTACCTGAGCATTTGTGGAGCCATCTGTGTGCAACAGCAACAACAACAACAACAAAAATATAGGGAACAGTACATATGCCCAGGTCCAATAGGTTAGTTATGTTCTGTGTATATTTTACTGATGTTTTTAATTATTCATTTATTATGAAAAAAAAATGCACTGAAGATTATCATATATTTACTTTCCAGATTGTCTCCTCAGCACATTACATGCTCTCAGACCTTTATGTACCCCAAGACATTGACCCAGACTCCCCAGTTTTGTCGGACTGTAGTGATGAAGACAGTGAGTGGTCCTCTACTGTCAGTAGTGACAACGAGGACCAGAGTGATGATGAATGCAATGCAGAAGACCACTCTGTCACCCTTTCGAACCGTAGTTCTTCAATTAAGGTTTCATCGCTCTGCTTCCCCCATGCCAATAAAACACAGTCGCAGCATTATAAGTATGTTCTGTTCTCGGTAATGTGCATATCTATATAGTTTTCTGCAATAGTTAAATAACATGTAGAAGAGAGCAAAAGCACACACATGTAGACAGTATATAGACAAATTGATAGGTTGGTTGTGAGATTACTTGAAAGTCATGTTAGCTGTCATATTATTTATTTCAGTATATAATTATTTCAATACACAAATACTTAGAAATTGTCTGTTTCAGAGCCCCTCCCCTGTTGGGTACACTTGAGGAGCGATGCCATTGTGCTCTTAATCATGTGATAGAAGCCCTACAGTGCCTACACATCTCAAGTACAAGTGAGAGGGAGCATCACAGCTCCCCAAGAGGACAAGAGCCCATGTGTTCGAGAAGTCACCAGGAAGAAGAACCAAAGATGGCAAGGCCTTTTGAGCCAATTCCCATGCCATATTCTCCCCTTAATGCAGAGAAGCAGGATGAAAAGACAGCCCTAGTGGTAGCCAAAGATAAGACAACTGACCATAGGCTGACTGTGTCCTTATTTAGTCAGCAGTATGCTGTAGCGAGTTGGTGGGATAAGCTGCATGTGCTAGTACTGAGAAAAGCATCATTGGTGTACCTTGTTATGGCAAGGAGTTGCTTCAATAGCCAAAGGTAAGATGACAATTCTCTTTTGGTATTATATCAGGTATTGTTATAATGTATTGTAATATTGTGTATGATTGGCTTTCAAAGTTTACATTATTTTGTTACACCAAGAAGTAGTAGTACTGGAATAGGTAAATTATCTTTGTATACTCAAACCACTCATTATACTGTAGATTTCTCATTCAGATGTCCCTTTCAGGTATGGCCTTGCCTTAAGGTATGTGAAGTTCTCCCTTCATGCTTGGGATGGCATGGCTCGTAAGCTTGGTGTCAAGGAATGTGATGTCCCTGTCCCATGCCAGGCTCTGACATTAGCTGGTGACACATACTACATGCTCTCAAAGGCATGGGATGAAGTAGCCAGTCACATTGAAGACTATAACAATGTCATTTCAGCACACCAGGACATGCTTTCACTCCTTTCCAATATTTTACCAGCACAAGGTGAGTAGTGTTAGCTGTATATTCATTGATGTGGCTTGTGTTATGTTTTTGAATTTTGTATCTGCATTTTTATTTCTATTTTAGAGAGTCAACAGACTGATTTTTATTATCATACATGTAGTGGCATTCATTTGCAGACAGTTAAGGGCAGTATGATAGTATTTTGTCTGGAATTTTTGACATTCTCTGAATCAGTATTTTGCAAAGCTTCAGTTATCTCCCCCTCAGTGATAAAGTATTTAGTAACAATATTTCTAAGGTTATTTCTGAAATATGATAGTGATGAACATTTTCATCTGAAATAGATCTTCAAAATGTGCAATACTAGCCAAACCTTTTGTTTTATGTAGCAGAAAATGCCCAATATCACAATACAAAAGTTCAAGGAAACAGTAAAGTATGTGTAATCTAATCACCTATACTTTGTTTTGGATATATTTGCCAGTATTTTATACTTTATATTTAGGTTTTATTTTGACATGCAAATACTACTTTGGTTCCAGAGGTTGAGTTCTTGGAGTAAAAGAAGAAACTTGTGTTTACGTTGTGTTACTATTACTATTACCCAAGTAGCTGTACAGAGCCTAGAATACAATTATAGCTAATAATACTTGGTATGAACTATTTTAAAATAAGCATTCTCATCATTCTTTTTTCTTCTCCTTTGTTCTGCTAATAAGACCTTTGCAATCCAGAGTGCAACTGGACCATCAAACTAGCCTGTGATGTTGAGGAGGCCCTAAGGCTTAGTTCCATGTGCTTTGAGAAGGCCCTCTCATCTGCTGACCCTCAAACAGCTGTTCATCTCTCACGCCGGCTGGGGAACATCTGCAACGAGCTTGGTGTCATGTACATGAATCAGGCATCAAGTAATGACTACTGGTTGTTTGTTTGGTTTTCTGATTAGTGCATCTAGTTTGTCGTGTTAATGAGAAACAGTATAGAGAATTTTGCAGGAGATTACTCCTTTTTTGTGACTGGTGGATACATATTTTGGATGCTTATCCAACTAGTATTGTGTAAATATATAGCATGCAATATTAGTGAAGAACTCACACAGGATACAAATATTCATAAACTGCTCTGTGGGAAGAAGTTCTATAAAAGACTCCATAGACTGGTTTAAAACATCCAAATGCAGATGATAGTATCACTTACATGCTCTTTCTCCATCACCCACAGAACTCTGTGAGGAAAATGACATTGGATTCCAAGCTGCGGAAGAACTCTGGCAGAGAAGTGCCGAAGTCCTGAACCGTGGAATCACAAATTTTACACGTGTTGGTGATGTAACCAATATAGCCCTCCTGCATTCCAACACAGGTCGTCTGCTCCGACTCTGTGCATTCTATTGTGTCCCCAAAGAAGGTGTGAGGGAGTTCTCCAAGCAGGAAAGACACTATTATGATCAAGTAAGATTTGATATCCAATACAATATTTGTCTTGAGGAATTTGTCCTGCAAAGACAATATACACTCTGTCAATTTATTTGATGTATACAGAAAGTATATGCTGTGGAATTTGATATCCATAGATAATAAAAGTTGAAAATTATTTTATGACAACTTTGTTAAAGCAAAACTTTGACCATTTTGCTAATGAATTTGTTAAACATATGCATTCATAATATTTACAATGCTGAAATATTTTGCTTTTCTTTGTATCTTTTCTTTGATCTACATTTTCACATAATTTCTTTATTGTCTTCCTCAGTTAGCAGCAAAATTACTTGCTTGGTGTCACTATTAGATACAGGCTCTTAAAGTGAAGGGAAACCATTTTTTTTTTTCAAACCTTTGTTTATAAAGTACAGTTACAAGCTTTTAGGTGCCAAACAAAAATGGGGGAAACTGCCAGTGCCCACCAGTAGACCTCCATCATATTGGTCATTATCCAATTTTTAAGGAAATTATACAAGAGAATTTTTTTTTATACATTAACTAATGTTTTTCAATTTTTTTTCTGTTGTTTAACAGCTTTGTTGTTGTTAATGTTCATGTTGCTGTTGTGAGCTTTTATGATTATCCCTCATTTCAGGCAATAAAAGAATACCAGAAAGCGTTAGAAGTCTTAAAGTCTCGGAAAAAGTGTCCAGACATTTGGGATCTGGTTGTGTGGGAATTTAGCACAACTTTATATACCATAGCATCCTTGTTACAAGACCATCCACCACTGGAATTAAAGGTTGGTAACAAGGGCAATTAATCGTTCTGTGTTGCACAAAATCACTCATAGTGATTTTGAGTCAGTTTTTGTCATGTGAAGTCTTTGACTAAAAGACTGTATAAAATTTAATGTAAATCACAATAATGCCTGTTTCATTTTCTTCTGCCTTTTCTTCTAAAACCATTATAACATAACTCTTTTTGTCTTCAGCCTGGTGAAGAACACAGTCGTGAAGTTATGGACCTTCTCACCAAAGCTCTTAAGCACTGTGACGTGAAAACACCAGGAGCCCGACAGCCTCTGTACCAGTACCGTGCAGCAGTTATTTATATGCGGCTCGCAGGCATCTATCACAATGCAGTGAGGTGAGTTATGCTGGCAATGTAGGGTATTTTGTGAAATGAATGATGATCTGTTTTTCACCTATAATGTGTAAGATATTATGCAAAAAATACATTAATACAAATATTCTGATGCCTTTGTGCTGGTTTATATTTTATGCAAAGCAGTTCCTCATACAAATATTTCTGAAACATTCTTGGAGTATGAAAAGTGATAGGCAGTGTTAATTTTGCTTCATGTGTTTTTCTCCTGTTATTCTTTAAATTCAGACATAGCCAGGGAGATAAGAAAACCATGAGGCATCTGGCAGAGCTCAACTACAGCAAGGCAGCTGCTCTCTTTATGCAGCTGGAGAACCCAATAGATATTCTCAAAGTACAACTGGATCAGGCAGTGCTCATAGAAGATCAAATGTCAGGTGAGTGAATGAGTGAGCGTTGTGTGTTTTAATTTAATGTTTGTGTGTGTATGAATATTAAACTGACTAGTACTGGAATATATTTTATAGATTTTTTGCTTCACATTTCTCTACAGGAGCTTTGACTCTACTATTTTACTACATTTTTTGGGATATATTCAGTTAATGTGTAGAATACAGTTTTTAAAGTAAAAATGTGGATTTAATTTTATGCTCTTGATAAGTGAGGGAACATGACAGTGAGTACTACAAATAGAATTTCATGTGAGTAAAAAGCTGATATGTATATATATAAAAATAAAATATATCCTAGGATTCATAGGAATTTCTTGTGAGTAGAAAGCAGATGACCAATAGTTCTGCCATCAGTGGATCAGCCTATTCATTCCTTATTAATTTCTTCTCTATTTTTCACAACTTTTCCTTAGGGACAGCAAACACCCCGATCACCATGAAACTCCACTTTTCAATCCTTCAACTACTGATGGAGTCCATCTCTGCGCTGAAAATCATCACCCAGACTGTAGCCAAGCCAAAGACAAACCTCCTGGGAGCAGAAGGCAACTCAGGGGAGCCTGCTGCAAGCTGCAGTGCCAACCCTAGAGAAAAGTTTCACACTGGAAGCCCCAGCAGAAATAAGGCAGGAGACAATAACAATGGAGAGGAGAAAGAGATTCAACCCCAGACCGAGGCTGTGATATATGATGATGAAGAGAGCCAGGAGAAGATACTGGCACTCTTAAAAGTCTTTGAGAAGAAGCTGCAGAACTCACTCATGTCGCTCATTAAGTTGTATGCTCAGTCAAAGGGCTCAAAAAAGAGGTAAGATTTCTGGAGTTCATTAGTGGTGACAGGATTTTTTTTTCTCTCTCTCTTCTCCTCCTCCTCCTCCTTTTAGACCATTTTCATATAAATATTGCCCACAGATAATATGACATTTAAATTATGAACTAAATATTTGAAATATAGAAAAATTGTCTTATCATATATGAAGTATAGCTAGTTGAATTAGGTAGGATTTAAGCAAATATGAAATATTTTAAAAGAATCTCCATTAATGCCAATCACATTCACAGCAGCAGCTACAGTGGCAACGAGGTGACCTTGTTAAAGCAGATGTATAGCCTCAGCCTGAACACTCAGTCCCTTCCTTTGGGATCCCACCTCCTGACAGCTGTGACTGCCATCAGTCCTCTGTTCAACCAGATCCGCCCCCGAAGATGATGCCAAACATTTGCTCGAGTTCCGTCCACTTATTCAGTTCAAGACTCGGTTTTATTTTGAGTGGATGTTTCATAGTTTCCCAAAAGCTGTGTTACCTGAAATCATTTCAGTTGTAGATTTTCGTTTCTAAATGATATCCCGCATTCTGATTACTTCGTAAGGGCGTTATTTTCATTAATAGTATGGAATATCTTTTAGTTCGTGGTTTTCACACGTTTGCATTAATTAATGATGGTAATTACTTTCATTATCAGAATCTAGTGAGTCTCTCTGTGTATACTCGGACATGATCTCATCTTAACCCAAACTTTCTTTCATTCCTGAGTTTCTTTCATAGATTTTTTGTGTTCATTATGGTCAGGTTATTTTTATAAAAAGAGTAAATATGCAAGTTTTTCCCCATAACATTGTTTTTTTTCTTTCTATAGGTTTTCCAGAAAATTCATGGTGATATGATTTTTAGTTTAGATTTTCATGGTTTGAATGGAGAGTGTCTTCAGAATTACTCAGTATTGTCTTTTTTTCTTTTTTTTCTTTTTCCTTCTTTTAATTTTTTTATGAGCTTATCAGCAGTGTTCAAAAAGTTGTGCCAATTAGGAAGTTGGAAAGAACTGATGTTTGGAGGCAGAATTTTTTTTTCTCATTCCTTAAATATTGATAGTAATGTGACTGTTGTTTTTTTTCTTTTATTATTGCTTTTCAATTATTATTAGGAGTAGTATGGTTATTCTTATTATCATCATCATTATCGTAATTTGATATGACAAAAATGATTAAAAAAATATTTTTTTTTATTGCGGTTATTACAGGTTTGATTTCTTTTTCTTTCTCTTTTTTTCTTGTTTTTATAAAGCTAGTATGATGTAAAGAGGTGCACTTTCTCATTTATATATAATTATGAGTTCATGATAGGAAATAGCATTTTTTTTTCTTTTTAATGCTATTGGGATGTGTGATACATGATATTTTTGTGGAAATATCATACAGTAACATGCCACTCATATGGAAGAAAAATATTGAGTTGCATCAGCGATAAGAAGTTGTTTTGTATGTTAGAAATTGAGTAATCCTCAAATTTCTAATTGTGATATGATTTGTATGTAGATGCAGAAATAACTAAACTACATAGTGTATTTATTTTCTTTTGTAGTTATGCTTTTAACCTGTGCCTACAGTGAGTTCGGTTTATTAAGTATATTTACGGATAAATGGTTCCACAAGGACTTAGTCACCAGTGAGTCAGTCAGTAGTCTGACCTATCTCACTTCTTTGCCTTTCCTTGGTTTTGGCATTTGATTTTTTCTAATAGTGCTATTTATAAAGTCAATAACACTAATAATTTTGAGGTCAATAATAATAACGTGATTGATCTTGATTGCATTTGAAAAAAAATAAATCCTGAAAACTGATGGAAGGAGAAAATCTGGTAATGACATGTAGACTATCAATTGACTCTTTGGTGGCCGAGTGCTTGTGGAGCCACCATCCATGTGAAGATTCATTTCATACAAGAGTACAGTGAACATAACATTTTCCCTGTGGCATTGGGTTAATAAAGGAAAGGCTTTTTTTTTTTCTTCATAGTTTCTGCATAGGAGAAAATAAGAAATACTTTCCAGAAAAAAGCATTGTTTTTTCCCCAGTATCGTATCATCTAGAATATAGACAGCTAATAAACACAAAGCCTACATATTAAGTTCCTTGCAGATAAAAAATATTCTGCAACTTTAATACACTAAGATTAGCAATCAGTTAATCTTCATACATCCTATTTTTGAGCCATGGCAATTTAGTTTTTATTTATTTGCATTATTATTTATGCAGGTTTTCCACTGAGTGGTGTTTTACTGTACTTTTTTAATGGAGGATATTGGACATGTGAATTAATTTTGTTATCCCAGGGTAAGAGGATCACTGTATTAATTCTAATGAATGTATGAAGATCTATTTATTGAAACTGTTTTTTGTACATGAATGAGCTCTGTAGTGTATAATAATCTTGAGTAAACAAGATGTGATATCATGGAACATTTTCTTTTCCTTCATATGTAGTGATTATGTATTTTATAAAAATTCCTTTGTAGCCAGTAGGACAGTGTCTTCTTTCAAAGGAATTTGGCTTTAGTGGCAATATAGTATTGTCTTAATGTGAAGGTGTCAAACTCCTGGTCCTTGAAATTATCATATGTGACCCATAGGGTAAGAGAAGAATTATTGGCCTGTGAAATTATAATCATAATGAAGGAAAGTAATTGGTTGGAAATTTATAAATAACCTTTTTTCATAATGGTAATAATTTCACTTCATAAGTAAAATAAACAGGCATGTAAGATCAATTACCTAATAAGGGATTAAGGTATGTAATATTTGCTGGCCCTCAAAATGGTAACTGAAACAAAAATTGGCCCTTCATAGGTTTCAAGTCTGACACCCCTGCTCTATGGGGATACCCTTTCTAATCTAGAACCATAAGCAGAAGTCAAACCCATTTTGCCTTGGAACCTGCCTGGTTCCAAGTTCTGTATGCTACCATTGTATCATGGTGGCCTCCACCCTTTTTTCTTTCACATGTATACTTGAACCAAGAACCAGGTTATCGTTACATTATGAGACGTGATTTGAAGAAATGTGAAAATATCTGTAAAACGAGAACTTTACTAAAAGAGGACTGTCGGAAATAAGCTTAACCAATGGCAAATTACATTTTTTTCTTCTAAAAAAGTATAGTAAAGAACATAGTGACAGAAAGCACAAATTCAAGACGGAGTATATATGTAACATGAATACATATATCTGTATCCTATATATGTGTCAGAGTATTTTAATCTCAGTATCATGTAGACCCATGTGTTAAATTTATGCATGGGAAAGCAGACCATAACTTAATTATTCCATTTATTTTTGTTTGCAAAAGCTAAACAGATTAAGACATCAGCGAGAGGACAAAATTTAGTATTTCAGTATTATAGTTTTATGGTCTACTGACTTCTTGGTCTGAGTAATGAACTACACTACCAATGTAAAGCTCTACGACTTCAATATCCACGCCGCAAGCACGTACCACCAAACAAGTTCTAGCAAGTCCCCAAGGTCTTGGATCTTGGTCTTGGTCCAAAAGACCTCTAGACTCAGGGGCTTTGCTTCACTTCTAAATGCATCTAGAGCCACCACTAGGGTTTCCAAAGACTCATCAGCAAAGTCAAGGTCATTAACCTTGATATTGCCAAGAGTTGCTCCACTATGACTTTGGACAGTAACTCTGCCCAGTATCCAGACCATGCAAGTGTTGAAGAATGTTGGTGCAGGAACTAACAGGAAAGAAGCTCGACAGGCCCCCATCACACTTTACAGCACTTTCAGTAGGAGTATACAGGCTTGATATTAATCCGATAATCATTGTTGGAATTACTCTCAATCTCAGGATCTCCCAGAGTGACTCCCGATGCACCATATCGAACGCTCTCTTGAGGTCGATGTAGGCTGCAAATAGCCCATGCCCGAACTCACGGCGGAGCTCTACAATGACTCAAAGCGCCAGGATATGGTCTATTGTGGATTTACCCG
>NW_020869615.1:589622-594064 GCF_003789085.1 Penaeus vannamei | reverse complement strand
CCTCCTCGCTCCTCCTCCCTTCCTCCTCCTTCCCCACCCAACCCCCACCCCCACCCCCCCCTCCCTTTTTGAAATACGCCTCTTGAAAAGTAGGTCACGAAGGAAGTCACCCCAGCGGTATGTCCTTCTCGCCCGCAGTCCTCTGTGCTTGGGCTGTTTCTCCCTCCTTCTACCCCACCCCATCTCCCCACCCCACTCCCCCCTCCTCCTCTCCCACATTCCCACACCATCGGTCTCCTCCCTCGCCCCCCTCCCCCCCCTCCCCTCTTTGCTTGGGCTGTTTCTCCCTCGTTACTCTCTCCCTTACCCCCTCCCCCCACTCCCCCGTCCTCTCCCTCGCCTCCCATCACTTCTCTCTCTCTCTCTCTCTGTCTCTCTCTCTCTCTCTCTCTCTCTCTCTCTCTTCTCTCTCTCTCTCTCTCTCTCTCTCTCTCTCTCTCTCTCTCTCTCTCTCTCTCTCTCTCTCTCTCCTCTCTCCCTCTCTCCCCTCTCCTCCATAATTTGTTCTTCTCACCTCTCCCCCCCTTCCCGCTCTCCTTCCTACCCATCCCCTACCCATCCCCACGCCCCCCCCCTCCGTCCCTTCCCCCACCCCTCACCCTTCCCCAGCCCTCCCCCTCTCCCTCCTTTCTTCGGAGTTTCTCCAATCGCTACACTTGCGTCCGCACGTTATTACCTTTTCCGTCATGGAGAGAGAGAGAAAAAAAACAATTATTAGGGAACAGTTGAATAAAGATGGTATATATATATATATATATATATATATATATATATATATATATATATATATATATATATATATATATATATATATACAACGATGATGTGATTTGTGAAATTTTGTATATATAATATAAGTCAAATTGTTGTTTTTTATCCTTCTTTTGTATTGGATAATTTGGATATTGTGAAATGGAAACCTATTTTTTTCTCCTCTTTAACTGTTGTTGTTCTTGTTTCTGAAATGTTATTTTTTTTCTCGTATTTCCTAATTTTTGACCCAAAAAAGAAAATGAAATTCGAGGATTGGAATCAATAGCTAGAAAAAAATATATATACAACTCTAAACCGCGTTTTATTTCTTTTCTATTTAATTATCTACCTTATTTATTTTTATCTCTATCGTCTAAATTCCTTCCATAGAGACACTTCACCAATTTCCTCTATAAAGATACAAACACGCCGGTATCTGGTAACACTGTTACCGTACCCAACAGCCTCTGATGTTACCAAGTGATTGCCTCGTGTACCCATCGCCCCTTAGCTACCCTCTACCCACCCCAACCGCACCCACCCTCTACCCATCCTTACCCACCCTACCCACCCACCCCTACCACCCTCTACCCATTTACCCACCCTACTACCCCACCCTACCCACTCTTACCCCCCCTCTACCCACCTCTACCCATCCTTACACCTCCTTACTCCCCCCTACCCACCTCTACCCACACCCAAAACCCACCCTCTACCCACCCTTAAATCTCCCTACCCCCCCCCTACCCCACCCCATTCCTTATCTTGTGACTTCGCGCTTTATGGTAAATCTACCATAAGGCTGATTTTCCTTCAAGTTTTCAAGTTTTCGAGTGCTGTTGATAAATTTCTGTTTCGAGGGAAGTGAGAGAAAGAGAAGAATTTATTGTTTTTGATTTGATTCGCGATAAATAGATGAGTAGTGAAACTTCTTCGGTTATTTGTTGATTTATAGCGTTTTAATTCTTCACTTTCTTTACTTCTTTTGCTTTCAGGTTTTTTTTTTCTGTTTTTTTCTTTGATAGTTTGATATTCTTCCTCTCTATCTATCTATCTATCTGTCTCTCTTCTGCTCCTCTCTCTTCTCTTCTCTCTCCTCTCTCTCTCTCTCTCTTTTTCTCTTCCATCTCCCTCTCTCCCTCCCTCTCTCCCTCTTCCCTCATCCCTTCTATCTCTCTCCTCTCCCTATCTCCTTCCCTCTCCTCTCTCCCTTTCTCTCCCTCTCTCCCTCTCTCCTCTCTCCCTCTTTCTCTCCCTCTCCCCTCCCTCCTCCCTCCTCCCTCCCTCCTCCCTCCCTCTTCCCTCCTCCCTCCCTCTCCCTCTCCCTCCCCTCTCCTCCCCTCCCTCTCCCTCTCCTTCCCTCCCTCTCCCTCTCCTTCCCTCCCTCTCCCACCCCCTCCCTCTCTCTCTCTCTCTTTCACCCTTTGAACACAGGGCCGCTAAGCCTACCTAAATTATAAGGCAGACGGTCCCATCGCCAAAGCAATTACAACCCCAAGGAATAACGTTCCCTGAGGCATTGTTTACGTTCTTCCGTCCAAGAGGGAGACAAGTGTTGGAACTCTGCCTTAAGGAGTTACTTGTGCTTCGTTAACTCCTTTTCCTTAAAGTGCGAAGGTTATCTTATCCTACGTAAACATTCTGGAGATGGTTGGGGTTCAGGGAGTTTGTCCGAGAGTCAGTAAGTTTCGTTGTAAGTTTCGTTGTATTTTTGAAGCAACGATCTTAGAAGTATCAGTTTTTTTTTCTGAGACTTTTAAGTTAGAAGTATCAGTTTTTTTGGAACTTTCAATGCTTAGATTTTATGATGTTGGCCTATATTTTTGGGGAGATTTCAACGCTCGGGTAGGTAGTTACCCAAGATGCGTATCTGTTTCTGTGCTCAAGCAGGTAGTTAGCAAGTGATTACCTCGAGTGGTAGTTATCGTTGTACTTTCGAGGAACGATCTTGGAAGTTTTTTTTGTTTTTGTTTTTGTTTTTTTAACTTTCAGTGCTAAGATGGTTATTCTATCCGCCTATATTTGGTGGAGACTTCAATGCTCTTGTAGGTAGTTACCCAAAATGCATCGGTTTCTGGGTGTATTTCAATGCTTAGGTCGGTAGTTATCCAAGGTGCTATGGCTTATCGAGGATTTCAATACTTAAGCAGATAATTATCCAAGATGCATCGGTTTCTGGGGGTAATTCAGTGCTCAAAATAGGTAGTTATCCAAGATGCTATGGCTTATAAAGGATTTCAGTGCTTAAGTAGATAGTAAGCCAAGATACATCGCTTTCTGGGGAGGTAATTCAATGCCCAAGTAGGTAGTTATCCTACGATCTTTAGTCCAAGATTCCATTAGTTATCCTAGACGCTAGAGTTCCATGGAGGTTTCAGCGCTGAAGTATCTATCCTAGACACTTCAGTTCCAAGATGTCAATGCTCAAGGAGTTATCCCAAACAATTCAACTTTATGAAGATTTTTAATTGGTCAAATAGTGATCCTTCAATAGGTCATGTTCTCAGTGACCCTAGATTCGTCAAGGGATATTTTAATGACCTTGTTCTTATCTCATTCTCAACGAGTAGATGATTTATAGGACAGAAAATAAGGAAAAAGAAGGAAACTTACTCGAAAATACAAAAAATAACAAAAATGAAGGTTTAAGAACATGTGACATTATACGAAGAATGGGAGATATCAGAGAAATTGCAATAAAAACAAACATAATGAGAACAAGCGTAAACCACGGATGTCATTTCAAGAGAGCAACAAGATAAGAAAGTAGAATTATATATCATTTATACTGATAATCATATCATCATATCCCACTTTCTTCCTTTCTAAAGGTTTAAATAAGACATTATTTTTTATAATTTCCACAGGTATGTAATATATGACAGGTGAATGCATAGAAAGTGGTGTACAGTGAATAACTTACACAAAATTACAAGTTGAGGTAAAGGTTTATAAGTTTTATAAAGAACCACATCTTTTTACGCTTCTTAATCTCTGTTTGTATAAGTTGATGTCTCTTCTCACGAGAGAATATGACCGTGAGAATGATATATATCGATGCGTTTGTATGACTACACACAAACCGACGCACACACACACACAATATATATGTGTGTATATTTGTTTGTCTGTGTGTCTGTGTCTGTGCGTGCGTGTGTGTGTGTGTGTGTGTGTGTATGTGTGTGTGTGTGTCTGTATTTGTGTTTTGTGTCGTATGCGTTTGCGTGTGCGTTTGTGTGTGCATATGTGTATGCATGTGTGTATGCATGCATGTATGTATCTATGTATGCGCATGTACCTTACATACTCTACATCACCTTATCCAATTTTCTTAACCCACAGAGACCGCAGAATAGACTCGAAAACCCTACCCCAAGAGCCGCCATGGTGTCCACCAGCCTGGCGAATCGAACCGTGACACAGCTGATGATCTTCGTACTTCCTCAAGTCTCCCCGCAGTCAGCTGAGACGCGGTCCGTTTGAGGCGGTGATCAGCTGTTCCGTCGGGCGGGCGTCTGGGAAGGTCCCTCCCGCGCTCTCTGCTTTCGCTTGCCTTTCTCTCACTCTCTCTCTTTTCTCTGTTTCTGTCTCTTTCTCTTCTCTTCTCTCTCTCTCTCTCTCTCTCTCTCTCCTCTCTCTCTCTCTCTCTCTCTCTCTCTCTCTCTCTCTCTTCTCTCTCTCTCTCTCTC
>NW_020869615.1:579622-584622 GCF_003789085.1 Penaeus vannamei | reverse complement strand
GAATGCCCTCGGGCAATAACGGGAATGGTAAACAAGAGGTTACAAGACCAGAACCCCCCCTCCCTTCCTTACCTGCCCCCTACTTCCTCCCTACCTCCTTACCTCCCTCTACCTCCCTCCCTAACTCTCCTCCCTACCTTCTCCTTACCTCCCCCTACACCCCTACCCCCTTACCTCCCCCCTTATGTCCCTCCTCACCCCCCTACCTTGTCCTTACCTCCCCTTTCCCCCCTCATGCCCCCCCTACCTTCTCCCTATCTCCCCCTACCTCCCCCTACCCCTCTCTTCACCCCCTCACATCCCCCTACCTCTCCCTACCCCCTTACCTCCCCCCTTATGTCCCTCCTCACCCCCCTATCTCCCCCTACCCCCTATCACCATTACCTCCCCCCCTGTTTCCTTTTGCCTTTTGTAACAATATCTTTTCCATGCCTGTCTGTTCCATCTGAACTGATCTTTGGAACAAATCGACAAAGATAAAATGAACATTCAGATCGTCTACCTTCTCTGATTTCTTTAAATGTAGAAGAATAATGATAATGATGATAATGATACGAAATAGAACGATAACTATACCTGGACAAATGATAATGATGATTATATTGATAACAAAGATATAAAAAAAACTATTACAACAATATGGACAAGAACAAGAATTTATTGATAACTAAAATGATAAGGATAAGAATGATAATAATGTTAATGATACTAATAGTTATAGTAATGCCAATGATAGTAACAAAAACAATGATGATGGTAATAACAATGATAGTAATAATAAAAATGATAATAATAATGATAATAGAATGATAGTAATGGCAATAATAATGATGATTATGATAATGATAACGGTATTATTATTAATAATAATAATAATAATAATGATAATGATTTCAATGACAGTAATGATAATGATAATAACAATAATGATAACTGTAATGATAATGAAAATGCTCATGATAATACAAGCGATAATATCAAAAATCATAATACTGATATGGATGATAACAATAATGACAATAATGATAATAAAAACAATACCAATAATGGAATAACAACAGACAATTTTATCAACATCAAAGTACCTACTCAAAAATCATAAAACTGATAGGGATGATAATAAATAATGACAATAATGATAATAAAAACAATACTAATATCGATAAAAACAACAGACAATTTCTCAACATCAAAGTACCTACTCAAAAATCATAAAACTGATAGGGATGACAATAATAATGATAATAAAAACAATACCAATATCGATAAAAACAACAGACAATTTTCTCAACATCAGAGTACCTCCACAAGACCCTCAACCCAAGGCCAACCTCGAACCCCCTCGACCTCAAACTATCAGAAATACCCCACGTATGACCCTCAATCCTAATCCACACCCACATCCACATGCCTCTTCGGAGATGTGGATAGTGGATTAAATACCTGAGCCTACGAGGAACCGATCGCTTACCTGGGGCATTTACAAGGACAGGTAGGCTTAATAGCCCCCCAAAGTGTAGCCTCCTCCTTGGCCTAGTTCTGGCTGTGACCTTGTTCTAAATGCTTTCTTGTCCTTCTTTTGGGATAGAGGTCATTTTTTTCTTCTTCTTCTTCTTTTTCTTGTTTTTATTTTCTTTCATTTTTGTTGGTATTATTTTTTTTTATTATTCATCTTTCTCTGTTTGTTGTTCTTCTTCTATTTGTTTTATTCGTTTTTTCTTATTATTCTTTTTCTTTTTCTCCCTCCCCCTCTTCTTCTTTTTCTTTCTGTTTCTTCCTCCTTCTCCTCTTCTTCTTTATTCTTTTCCTTCCACCTCTTCTTCCTCTTTTTTTCTTTTCCTTCCTCCTCTTCTTCTTTCTTTTTCTTCCTTCTTCATATACCCTTTCTTCGTCCTTGGGTAGTTTGATATTTCTTTTTATTTTCTTCTTCTTTTCTTATGCCCTTCTTTCTTCTTTTCTTCTTCTTTTCTTATGCCCTTCTTTCTCCTTTTCTTCTCATATGCCCTTCTTTCTTCTTCTTTCTTGCTACTTCTTTTGCTTCTTATTCTCCTTCTTCCTCTTCTTCTTTGTCTTCATCGTCGTTTTCTTTTTATCATTATCATCATTATTACTATTATTATTATTGTCATTATTGTTATCATTATTATCATATCTTAATATTATTATTATTATTACTTTTACTATTACTATTATCATTATCATTATTATTATTATGGTTTTTATTATTATCATCATTATCATTACTATCATTACCATTGTTTCTCCATCTCTCTCTCCCTTCCTTCTCTTCCTCCTCATCATCATCATCTTTTCCTTCTTCCTCTTTTCTTAAATCGGTTTCGTTTTCCTTGTCTTGTGAACAGAAATTAAAGAGAAAGTGTATTTTTTTGCTAATATTTGCAAGTAGTTTCCCTTTCTTAAATAGAAAATGAGATAGCGTTTAAGTATATTCATGAAACCCCAATAAATATATTTCAGAGATTCACTTATACAGTAATTTACTTTCTAACCAAGAGTGATGGTATAATTAAGCATATGTTGTGTTTTTCCTTCCTTACGGCAAATGAAAAATGAGATAATGATGATAAATGAATGGATTTGGAGATACGAAATTGGTGTATAAAAATATTTTGAATATATAAAGATAATATTTCTCTATGCTAAACGGGTTAATTTTTTTCTTCAATTTCAATTTATGATTCGATCTTTATTTCTTTCTTTCGTATCGTAAGAATGATTTACCTCATTCGCTCCCTCACCCCCCCCACACCCCTCATCCCCCCTCACCCCTCCCCCACTCCCTTCTAATTACCCCCTCCACCCCCACCCCCTGAGGCAGATTCCTCGTCCTCATAATTGTCTTAAGTGGAACATATTCCATAACCCAATTTTTCTAACGTTCATTGTCGACATAGCGGCGAATGTCTCTGCAGTTATCCGTATATCATACAGCTATACAAGTCATCTCGGCAAGCGGACAGACAAGCACACATGTACTCACGCACACGCACATATATATGTGTGTATGTATATGTGTGTGTATATATATATATATATATATATATATATATATATATATATATATATATATATATATATATATATATTATGTATATATATATATTATATATGTGTGTGTGTGTGTGTTGTGTGTGTGTGTGTGTGTGTGTGTGTGTGTGTGTGTGTGTGTTGTGTGTGTGTGTGTGTGTGTGTGTGTGTGTGTGTGTATATATATATATATATATATATATATATATATATATATATATATATATATATACATACACATACATACATACCATACATATATGTATATAGATAGATATGTATATATACACATACACATATAAAGTCCAACCGGAAATCAAGCAAAACGAGGAACCGCAAGAAAATCCGAAACAAAAAGAAAGAGAAACGAGGTTAGGCAGACAGGCAGACAGACAGACAGAGAGGCTGAATCTGCATTTCTAAGAAGGCTGAAGTAGGTCGCAGGATGACCTCAGGGTAATGGTCCTTCCCCCTCTTCCTCCCTCCTTCTCTCTTCTTTCTCCCTTCCTTTTATATCTCCCCTGCTTCCCTCCTCTCTTCCTTCTTCCCTCCTTCTCTCTTCCTTCTCCCTTCCTTTTCTCTCCCCTGCTTCCTCCTCTCTTCCTTCTTCCCTCGCTCCTCCCTTCCCCCTGCTTCCCCCTCATTCTCTCTTCCTTCTCCCTTCCTTTTCTCCCCCTTCTTCCCTCCTCCTCTCTCTCTCTTCCTTCTCCCTTCCTTTTCTCCCCCCTTCTTCCCTCATCCTCTCTCTCTCTTCCTTCTCCCTGCCTTTTCTCCCCCTTCTTCCCTCATCCTCTCCCCCCTGCTTCCCTCCTTCTCTTCCCCCTGCTTCCTTCATTCTCTCTTCCTTCTCCCTTCCTCTTCTTCCTTCTGGGCGTCTTTCTCCCCATATCCCTCTTCATCTTTTCCTTCTCTCCTCCTCTTCTAACTCCTGGGCACCCTCTCTTCCCTTCCTCCCTCCTCCTCTCTTCCTTCTCACCTCCTCCCTCTCCCCCTCTCCTTAATCTACACCAGCTTTCTTCTTTCTTCTTCCTCCCCACCCGCCCCCCTTTTATTCGTCCTCGGCTGATCCTCTTCCTTTCTCTTTCTTCCTCGTTATTCCTTTCCTTCCATTCCTCCCCCTCCCTCTCTTTCCTTCTCTCCTACCTTCCCTTATTCCCTCTGTACTTCCTTTTCATTATTCATCCTTCTTTTCCTCCTTCTTTTTACTTCTTCTTCCTTCTTTCTCTCTTCGTCTTTCCACTTTTTCTTCTTCTCTCTCCTCCCTCTTTCTTCCTCCTTCGTGCTCGCACAAAACCCTATCCGATATTTGTCTTTTTATTTTTTTTTCCAAAATTTCAGTTTCTCATTTTATCTTATTTTTTACTTATTTATTATTATATTATTATTATTATTATTTATTATTATTATTATTATTATTATTATTATTATTATTATTATTATTATATTATCAATATATTATTAATATTATTATTATCATTATCATTATTATCATTATTATAATCATTATTATCATTATCCTCTTTATCATCATTATCATTATTATTATGGTAATGATAATGATGATAACAATAATAATATCATTATCATTACTATTACCATTATCATCATCATTATCATTATCATTACCATTATCATTATTATCATTACTAATAGTAGTAGTATCATTATTATCATTATCATCATATTTTCAAAGTTATTATAATCAATCTTATCCTTATCTTTATCAATATTACTATTATTATCACTATCATCATTATCATCACTGTTATTACGACCATAATCATTATTATTATAACTATTGTAATTATAATCATAATGATAGTTATCATTGATGTTTAATTGTCATTGTTATTATGGTGACTGACAAATGCACACTACTTAATGGACAGAAATTATTTGTAATATGTGTATATCGGTATAAATTTTTTCCCCTGTTGGTAGTAACTTATCTA
>NW_020869615.1:569622-572122 GCF_003789085.1 Penaeus vannamei | reverse complement strand
ATAACGACCATGTTTCCCAATCCAGCAATGATAAAGAATCCTTTAAAATATTCTCGTATCCGGATCACCACCAGAATTTAATGGCTTCTAAGTTAGGTTAAGGCACACCTCTGTTAATAATTTTTTTGAGTTATCCTGCTAACCAACAAACTAACCAACGCTACCAAAAACATAACATTTAAAGCGGAGGTGAATTATATTACTTGATATGATGAGATAGTGATTTTTATACTTTTATTAGTTGATGAGTGAATATGCCTTTTAGAGTGATAAATATTGCGGTGATTCATAATCATCTGCGTGTTTTTGTGTGTTTGAGAGGGAGAAAGCTAGGCAGATAGACAGACAGAAAGAGAGAAATAAATAGAGAAAGAGAGACTGACAGATAGAAAGAGTGAGGGAAAGAGAAAGAGAAAGAGCCTGACAGACAGAGGGAGAGAGAAGAGAGAGCTGACAGACAGAAAGAGAGAGAGAGAGACACTGACAGACAGAAAGAGAGAGAGAGAAAGAGAAGAGAGGAGAGAGAAGAGAGACTGGCAGACAGAAAGAGAGAGAAAAGAGAAAGAGAGAGACTGACAGACAGAAAGAGAAAGAGAGAGACCGACAGACAGAAAGAGAAAGAGAGAGAGAAGAAAGACACCAAAAGAGAGCTAAAAAGAAAATCAGGTTATTCAAATAACAATAACTGTTCCTAAAAAATAAAAATAAAAAAGCACACCACACTCTCGCCAACTCTTGCACGTTAATAAACAAAATGTGGCGTTAAGAAAATTTTAAAAAATAATAACAATTTACAGAAAGAAAAATTCGAAGTTTTAAAAATAACGCTTTTAACGGCCACTATGCACGAAACATCCAGAATAACGTTGCATAGGGTTAACTTTGCAACAGTTAGTGCAACGTTTATGCGGTCAACAGGTGTGCTCTGTTGCAGAAAGGTGGAAGAAGAAAATGAGAGAAACGCTGCCTTAGAAAATTAGAAGAAAAAAAGAATTGGAAAAAATGGCGTTTTGGAGTACAGATTATCATATACTTTCTCTCTCTCTCTCTCTCTCTCTCTCTCTCTCTCTCTCTCTCTCTCTCTCTCTCTCTCTCTCTCTCTCTCTCTCTCTCTCTCTCTCTCTCTCTCTCTCTCTCTCTCTCTCTCTCTCTCTCTCTTCTTCTCTCTCTCTCTCTCTCTCTCATTTCTCTCCTCTCTCGCTCTCTCTCTCTCTCTCTCTCTCTCTCTCTCTCTCTCTCTCTCTCTCTCTCTCTCTCTCTCTCTCTCTCTCTCTCTTCTCCTCTCCTCTCTCCTCTCCCTCCCTCTCTCTCTCTCTGTTCGTAATATGAGGTTGTGATTTCGAAAGTGATTGCAAGATCGCTGTCGTAATTGGAAACCATCTGTAGAAAATGGATAGATAAGTAGATAACAATAAGACAAGAAAGGAGCTGCGAGCTAGAAAAATAGATAACAATAATAGATAGATAGATATAAAGAAATGACAATAATAGATAGATAGATATAAAGAAATAATAATAGATAGATGTATAAGGAAATAACAATGAAGCTGCGCGATAGATAAATAGATAAGTAAACAAAAATAACAAGAATGGAGGTGTGTGGTTGGCCTTCGTCTTCTAAAAATAAGAAATACATGAACCATAATTCGATTATTATTATTATTATTATTTATGCTCAAGCAGAGGAAAAAACTAAAGCACAGATGAAGATTCCCAAGCGCGCTTTCGAAGGGGGTAAAAAACGACCTTATGACAGTGAACTATAGAGACGAAATTGGCTTGTTTCCTCTTCTCCTCCTTCTCTCTTCCTTTCCCAGGTATACGTACGTAACGAGAGACATTCAAACAACACGAGCAAACGAGTAAATGGGCGAACGACTCATTAGGGTGGACTCCCCCCCCCTCCCTCTCCCTGTCGATTCTCGTTTCCCTTCCTCCAATTCTCGTCTCCTTTCCTTCACATTTCCTCCATTTACGTCTTCTCCCTTCTCTTTGCTAGTTCCCTTTCTTGTCTTGTTGTTAGTTTTTTGTATCTGTTGTTTCTGTATTTGGTGGTTTTCTTTCTGACTTTTTTGTCGGTTTTCTTTTTTTTTTAGTTTTCTCTTTCTCCCTTTTGGTCGATTTTCATTTTCATCTTTTCTGTCTGTTGCCTTTTCCCTTGTTGGGTATTTCCCTTTTCCCCTTGTTGCTCTTTTCATTCTCTCCTTACTTACTGCCTGTTCCTTTCCTTCCATTTGCCAAGTCTCCCTTTCTCCCTTTCCTCCACCACCTTATCCCTCTTCTCCCTTTTCCCCTTTTCTCGTCATCCTTTTCTCCCTTTTCTCTCCTCCCTGTCACCCCCTTTGCTCCTCTCTATCCCTTTTCACTCTCACTTTCCCCATTTCCTCTCTTCTACTTCCTACCCCTTTCCTTCCATCCCCTCTCCCCCTTTATTTCCTTCCCCCTTTCCTCCTCCACCTCGCCCCATCTTTCTCTCCTTAATCCCCCCTTCCCTTCCCCC
>NW_020869615.1:554622-564622 GCF_003789085.1 Penaeus vannamei | reverse complement strand
TTTAGTTATTATTGTTTATGTTTCTCGTATTTTTATCATTATTTAGTTATTATTGTTTATGTTTCTCGTATTTTTATCAATTACTTTGTTATTATTGTTTATGTTTCTCGTATCTTTATCATTATTTAGTTATTATTGTTTATGTTCTCGTATCTTTATCATTACTTTATTATTATTTGTTTCTCGTATTTCTATCATTACTCTCATTATCGACATCGTCTTTCCCATCGTTATCATCATCTTACTTATTCTCTCTTCGCTTCACTCCCCCCCCCATCTTCTGCTCTCAAATAATTATCTTCCCTTTTCTGCCATTCTTCTTATTCTCCTACTTCTCTTTCTTTCTTTCCTTTACAACATTTCTTTCCTTCATTATTACCGTATTTTTACCGCGTCATCACTCCTCATTTGAAGTCATTCTGGGAGTGTTTCTTTATACGTCATTATGACGTCACTAGCTCAGTTGCCATGTAGGATATTACTTACGTTTTACGTGTGTATAAATGTATGCGTGTGCGTTTGTATGTATGTATGTGTATGTATGATGATGATGATAGTTATTATGATGATAATGATAAGTGTTCACAAATAGTAGTGGTTAGCTGTAATTATGATGGTGATGTGTGTGTGTCGAGCGCACACACAACAAACACACACACACACACACACACAACAACACACACACACACACACACACACACACACACACACACACCACACACCACACACACACACACACACACACACATTCACACACACCACACACACACACACACACATATATATATATTATAATAGAGAGAGAGAGAGAGACAGAGACAGAGACAGAGACAGAGACAGAGACAAGACAGAGACAGAGACAGAGACAGACAGACAGACAGACAGAGAGAGAAAGAGAAACAGACCAACAGACAGACAGAAACCAAGAGAGATGAATAAATAGAGAAATACATACACACACATAGACCAATAAATGTGGGTGCATACATATAACAAAATATATTCCCCGGACTGCAGAAGTGGCCATAATAGGTTCGGTTTAGCGGTTCTCTGGTTATAGTGGACAAGCTGGTCGTTGTTGTAAATTCTGCAGTTGTGCATGTTGGTTCACCTCCTTGCGTCTGCGTGATTTGCATGGCTGTTGGTCGTGTTATGTGCTATGCAGTTGGTTGTAGTGACACAGCTGTTTAGGTTATGGCTTATTTATTTATGTTTATATCCGTCTCTCTCTTTTTCTCTTTCTCTTTCTTTCTTTCTTTCTTTCTCACTCTCTCTCTCTCTCACTCACTCTCTCTCTATCTCTCTCTTTATCTCTCTCTCTCTCTCTCTTCTCTCTCTCTTCTCTCTCTCTCTCTCTCTCTCTCTCTCTCTCTCTCTCTCTCTCTCTCATCTCTCTTCTCTCTCTCTCTCTCTTCTCTCTCTCTCATCTTTCTCTCTCTCTCTCTCTCTCTCTCTCTCTCTCTCTGCTCTCTTCTCTCTCTCTCCCTCTCTCTCTCTCTCTCTCTCTCTCTCTTTCTTTCTCTCTCTCTCGTCACTCTCTTTTCTCTCTCTCCCGTAAGACAGAAAAAATGGATACTTTTCCAAGGTTATTATAGTAACTAAAAAAAAATGGAGATACTTTTCCACTGACACAAATTACAAGGTTTTTATAGTAACTAAGGAATGGGATTTGTTTTAATTACTTCTTGGGTTGTTTTTAATGAAGGTAATCAATGTTGTCTAATGTGTTGATGAAGCGTTGACATAAAATTACGTTTTTTTAGGGGGGGACTTTTTGTTTGTTGTTTTCTTTCATTTCTTTTGTTCTTTCTTTATTTTCTTTCTTCTTTTTTCCTTCTCTGTTTCTTTCTATTTTCCCTTAATCTATTCTTCTTTTTTCCTTCTCTGTTTTTCTTTCTTTTCTATTTTCCTTAATTTTCTTTCCTTCTTAACCTATTTCCTTTCACTTTTTCTCCATTTTCTTTCCTTCTTCTTTTTTTTCTTTTCTTTCTCTCTTTCTATCGGTTTTCTTCTTTTTTTTTAGAAAGCAATATGAAGTAACTTTCTTACAGGGAATTTTCACCCTTTTGTCATCTGGATCTGCATTAACGTTTACTGCTTGCTATTATGGTGATAAAAATAGTTACCTTTACGACCTTACTATATCTATACTTAAAGTTGAAAGTCACTTAACTGTCTCGTTCTCAAAGAAAGTAAGTAATGAGTTATTAAGGTTTATCAACAGAGATTCTTCCTTTGGCAGTTCTTGGTTCAATAAAATATACATAAACCATCTTTTCTGCTCTCTCTCTCTCTTTCTCTGTAATTTCTTCTTATCTTCGCTCCTCTTCGCCCGAATCCGATCTCTCATTCTCTCTCCTCATCTTCCTCTCATCATCCCAGGTCCTCCTCCCCAACTCCCTCTCTCGGTCATCTGCTTCTTCACTTCTCCCTCTCTCTCCATCTCGTCTCTCTCTCTCTCTACATCTCATCTGTCTCTCTCTTCTCCATCTGCTCTCTCCTTCCTTACTCTTCTCTCTCTCTCTCCTTCCGTAAGACAGAAAAAATAATTTTGAAGATACTCTTTCCAAAGGTTATTAATAGTAAACTAAAAAAAAATAATGGATATACTTTCTAACTTTCCCACGTGACCCACCCCAAAATTACAAAGGTTTTTTATTTAAAGTACTAAGGAATGGGAATTTTTCTTAACTTACTTATCTTGGTTGTTTTTAAAAATATGAAAGGTAATCAACGTTGGTCTAAATAGTGTTGAATCGAAAAACCCCGTTCTGACCAATAAATTAATTATCGAATTATTACACGTTCTTTAGGCGGGGACTTTTTGTTTTTTTGTTTTCTTTTCATCCTGTCTTTTTGTGTTCTTTTTTCTTTAGAATTTTCCTTTCTTCTTTTTTTTTTCCTCTCTGTTTTCTCTTCTTTCGTATTTTCCTAATTTTTCTAGCCTCTTCTTTTTCCTTCTCTCTTTTTTTTTCTCTTTATTTTTTCTCTTTTCTCCACTTTTAATCTTTCTTTCCTTTCTTAACCATAACTTTCTTCATCTTTTTCTTGCATTTTCTTTGTCTATTCTCTTTTTTCTTGTCTTTCTCATTTCTTTCGCCGATCGTTTTCGTTCTCTCTTTTTTTTAAGAAGACCATATGAAAGGAACCTTTCTTAGCAGCTGGAATTTCCACCTTGTAATTGTCCACCTGTGCATACGTTACTTTGCTGCCTATTGATGGCGTGATCAAAAAAAACAGTTTACCTTTACGACCTTTATACTATATCTATACTTAAAGTTGCAAAGTCACTTAACTGGTCTCGGTTCTCAAAGCAAAAGTAGATAATGACTTTATTAGGTTTATTCAACAAGAGGAGATTCTCCTTTGGCAGTTTTGGTCCAATAACATACACAGACAGAAAAACAACTTTCTTCTCTCTCACTCTCTCTCTCTCTCTCCTCCATCCTCTGCCCTCTCCTCTCTCTCTCTCTCCAGTACTCTGCTCTCATTACTCTTCCTCCTCTCCTCCTCTCTCTCTCTCTTTTTTCTCTTTTTCTCTCTTTTTCTTATCTCCCATCTTTCTCCTCTTCTTTCTCTTTTCATCCCTCTTTCTCCCCCTCTCTCCTTCTCTCCACATTCCTCTCCCTCTCTCTCATCTCCTCTCTCTTCTCGCTCGTCTCCCCTCTACAGTCTCTCTCTCGCAGGTCCTCTTCTCTTATCTCCCAGTCCCTCATAATCGCCTCTCTCTCTCCTCCCCTCTCCCTACCTCTCATCTCGCTGCTCTCCTTTCTCTCTCTCTCTCTCCAGTCTTCCCCATTTCCTCATCTGGCTCATCACTCTCTCTCATCATCATCATCTCGTCTCCTCATCATCTCTTCGTCCCCTTTCTTCTCCTCTTCTTCTCTCCTCTCTTTTTTTGGATAATCTATTTCTTATTCTCTATGACACGTCTGTCTTGCTGCCCTCTGACATGCGCATATACGTGTGTATGGATATACATATATTCACATATATGTTTGTCTGCCTGTCCTATCGATCTACCTATCTATTGATCTATCTCTTCACTTGCCTATCTCTATATATAATAATTTGTCTAACTATTCTCCATAAGCGTTTAAACTACAGACTAAAAGCTATCCACGATTCTGCATAATCCATGTGACGTAGTATCCTTACCTTGAATGAAAAAATAACAACTATGTAACTATTTGCAAATTTGTGAATGGAAGAGTTTTAAAATTTTGCGTCCTATTTATTCATCTATTTTAATGTATGAATGATGAGATAAAACTTATACCTTCGCACTGATGACTAACCAGAATTCTGATTTTTTTTTTACTTGTGATTTTGATAAATGTTTTCATTGGCATGTATTTTTTAATAATGTGTCGTACGGTTTATGTAGTAATAATGATGATACAATGCAACTAGAAAAACACATTCGGTTGGTGATTTTTTTTTTCTTCTATTTTCAGAGTGTATGTGTTTGTGTGTTCATTTATATATGGAGATAGTTTAGGGTCTTTTTGATGAATATCATATTTAGTTTTGATGTTATATTCTGCTGCGGCGATTTGCAGTCGTATTTGGGCGTAATTGCGCGTACGTTTTTGTGTGCGCGTATATGTGTTTGCGTGTGCGTAGATAAGGCCATGAGCTCAGAACAATACTGTAGTCTAGGCGATATTACCGATTTTCTCATTTTCTTTAAAAATAGGATATTGTCGTTTTCTTTTATGTCAATTAAGGAATAACTATTCTATTTATACTGTAAACTGCGGTGAAACGGCTGTTCATCACCTCATTTTACAGCCACTAGCTATATTCATTAACTAACAAAACCATGGTAAATAACAAGATTATTCTAAACTGTAATTGCAGTGTAGGTGTCTTTAAAGATGATGTTACGTAATATACTAATAAGAAAATGGATTGCTAATAACAAGAAAAATATCCCATTGCTGATTCCATGACTTTTATCTGAATTATTATTATTATTATTATTTTTTACAAATGCCATGTCTATGCCTATCAATATAAGCGTCAAGTATGCCTTATGATTCTTCAGCATATCTTCAACTTTTTCAATACAATAAGTCGTATTATCAACCTGTGGAAGAATCTCATTGTCTTTACAAAAATCAAAATATTGGATCATTCATATTACATTCATAAAGATACATTGGCTAGTATTTCCCGATGAATGAGAGAAATTTCCTCATAGAAAAATAATGAAAATAAATAAGAAGGGATCCAAATTTCTATGTAATTATATGCAAGCCTCTAAATACGTATCACGAAGACTGCTAAATTCCCCCCCAAAAAAGTTTGAAGGTTATTTCCCATATTTGCCATAAAAGGGAAGGAAAAAAGTTGTAAACAGCAAGAGCAATAGGGGAATATGCCGCCTCCTCCCCCCCACCCTCTCAGTAAGCTCCCGGGTGCCAAAATCAACAGACAGTGACTTAATCTTCATCTTTCTGCGGTTTTGCACGGTTGATTGGGTTAAAATATTGCAATGCCGTCGTGGCGCAGTAAAATAGATTTAGGTCATGCGCTTGTGATATATTGGTTCCATGTGTCACATACTAATTACAATTATGAAGGTAGATGTTTATGGAGAATATGCCGGTGTGTAGCTTAAAAAGATGGGTATTAAGGCTACGAACGAGTATTTTGGTAGTTTTGTAGTACGTTAAGGTCATCAGTCAGGTCCATTTATATACGCCATGCACTCAAACGTGATTCGATATTGATAAAGAGGTAATGGAGTTAGTTTTAGAAACACCATGAAAAGAACTAAAAAAGCGAATTCATTCATTCTATGCTCGTACTAGGAAATCATTAGGTGTAACGCCTGACTTTAAGTGACATGAAAATAAATAAACTTATAAACTTACAATAAAGTTACAAATTTAATTAAAATAAACTTGTAAGAGAAATAAACAAATAAACTTACGAGAAAAGTGTTATTCTCTCTCTCTCTCGCCTCCTCCCCGCCCTCTCTCTCTCTTCTCTGTCCCTCTCGTCATGCTCATCTCTATTCCTCTCTCTCTCTCTCGCTTGCTCTCTTCTCTCTCCTTCTCTACTGTCTCTCCTCTCTATTGCTCTATTCCTCTATTCTCTCTCTCTCATTTTCTCTCTCTCCTCCTCTCTCTCTCTTCTCTTATCTCCTCTCTCTCTCTCTCTGCTCTCTCTCTCTCTCTCTCTCTCTCTCTCTCCTCTCTCTCTCTCTCTCTCTCTCTCTCTCTCTCTCTCTGACTCTTTCTCTCTCTTTTCGTCTTCGCTTTTTCTCTTTCTCCTACCCCCTCTCTCTTTCTCCTCCTCCTTCTCTCTCTTCTTCTTTCTCTTTCTCTTTCTCTCTTTCTCTTTCTCTCGTCTCTCTTTCCCTCTCCCTCCCTCCCTCCTTCTTTCCTCTCTCTCCCCCCCTCTCTCTCTTCCTCCCTCTCTCTCTCCTCTCTCTCCCTCTCCCTCTCTATCTCCGTTCTGCCCCCCTCCTCCCTTTCTCCTCTCCTCCCCTCCCTCTCTCTCTCCCTCTCTCCTCCTCTCTCTCCTCTCTCTCTCGCTCTCTCTCTCTCTCTCGTCTCTCTCTGTCTCGCTCTGCCTCTCATCTCTCTCTCTCTCCTCCCTCTCTCTCCCGTCCTCTCCCTCCTCCTCTCTCGCTCGCCTCCGCTCGCTCCCTCCCTCCTCTCTCATTCTCTCTCTCTCTCTCATCTCGGTTCTGCTCTCTCTCTCTCTCTCTCTCTCTCTCTTCTCTCTCTCCTCCGTCCCTCTCTCTTTCTTTTTCATTCTCTCTGCCTTCTTCTCGCAGCTCTCTGCCTCCTCTTCCGCTCTCGTCTCTCTATCCCTCCCCCCACCTTCCCCCTCTTATCTCGCCTCCCCCTCTATCTCCCTCCGCCCTCTTGCTCCCTCCCTCTGAAAAATTCCCCTCTCCCTCTTTCCCTCTCTTTCTTCTCCCTGCCGCTCTCGTCTCCCTCCCTCTCTCCTCCCTCTCCGCCTCTGGCCCCTCCCTCGTCCTCCTATCCTCCCTCTCTCGCTGCTTCCCTCTCCTTCTCCGTTCCGCCTTCCCCTTCATCCTGGTCCCGCTCTTTCTCTCCTCGTCTCCTCTCGTCTCTCATCCTCCTCTCTCTCTCTCGGTCGTCTCTCTTCGTCGCCTTCCTCGCTCCTCGCTGCGCTGCTCTCATCGTCTCCCTCCTCTCTCTCTCCCTCTCCTCTCTCGCTCTCCCTCTTGCTCTCCCTCTGCCCGTCCCTCGTCTCTCCCTCTGCCTCTCCCTCGCCTCTCTCTCAAGTCCTCTCCGCGGCCCTCTCTCCCCTCTGGACGTGTATCCCTGGCTCTCGTCCCTCCCCCTCTCTCTCCCTCTCGTCTCTCTGCTGCTCCTTGCCCTCTCCCTCTCTCTCTCCTGTGGTCACGCCTTCTCTCGCTCCGGTAAACAAAGGTTAAATAAATCTGAGACAGACTGTGTCCACAACGCCACTACCGGAAGTTTTTAAGGTTTAAGATTTGTTTTTCGTCTATTCTTTTTATGTAAGAGAACTTGCGTAAATAATTATTTTCTTGATGGACTGCTCATCGTTGTAGTCGTGTTGTTATGGGTTGGTTTCGTGAATCAGCTGATTCTGAAGGTTTCGTGAATCAGCTGATTTTGAAGGTATCGTGGATCAGCTGATTTTGTTGGGATGTTTGTTTTGTTTGTTTTCTTTGTTTGTTTGGATTTTATGTGGGTAGGTAGTGTTATTTTATGTTTAATGTGTTTTTTTTTTAATTTAAAATTAGGGGAGCTTTTTTATTGGTTTTCGTTGTTGGTGATTTTTTCTCTCTTTTTTTGTATTTAAGAACTTTTAATGAAAATGATTAAAGTCTACTATATTTTATGTTATTTTTAACCCATCACCCTTCACCTGGCGTTTGAAATCGTATGTGAAACTACCGTAGAGTTTATTTACGATGCGTTCATGTTGCGGTCACACGCTCTCATTCGTATTTTCCCCTTGACTTTGACTTTGACCTCGAATTCGTGTGTTTTGTCACTTTATTTTACGCTTTTTTTGTATTCTTATGATTTTCATGATCGTTCTGCGAGCTTTATTTTACGTGAGGTTTAGCGATGTTTGAAATTACTAGATTATGATGTAAATCTGATGGTTTGTTCGCTGAGATGAGGAGAATAATAATTTTAAGTACGTATAAATGGGCATACAGGGATCCAGACAAGTACACATGCGCACTGATGTACACACAGGCAAAAACAAACACACGCACTCACACACAAACACGAAATAGCACACACATGTACGTACGCACAGACGCACGCATGTATGACACACACACGCACACACACACACACACACACACACACACACACACACACACACCACACACACACACACACACACACACACACACACACACAACACACACACACACCACACACACTAACATACGCACACACACACACACTAAAACATACGCACACACACACACACACACACACACACACACGTATAATATTTCCAAACCACAACAATGAGAAACTTAGCAACCAAAAATATTCTCTCTCTGCCTTCTTATCTACGTACTTTTATCACATCATTCCTTTCAATCTCTCAAAACAAACAAATAACTTTTCAGATACAGTTGTATTATGTATCGTATTATAGAAGTTTTGTGGGATTTTTTTATAAGGAATCGAATGGTGTCAAATTATTACGAATTGGAAATGACACATCTACTTTGTTCATGTAGTTGATATAGACTATGTAAGTATAAATGTATAAATGAAGTATCAGTTTTTTTTTTTTTATCAGTTTCTCTCTCTCTCTCTCTCTTCTCTCTCTCTTCTCTCTCTCTCTCTCTCTCTTCTCTCTCTCTCTCTCTCTCCTCCTTCCACCCCTCCCTCCCTCCCTCCCTCCCTCCCTCCCCTCCCTCCCTCCCTCTTTCTCCTCCCCCCTACTCTCTCTCTCTCTCTCTCTGTCTCCCCCCCTACTCTCTCTCTTCTCTCTCTTCTCTCTCTCTCTCTCTCTCTCTCTCTCTCTCTCTCTCTCTCTCTCTCTCTCTCTCTCTCTCTCTCTCTCTCTCTCTCTCTCTGGGTTTCTTCTAACTGTTTCTGGCAGATTCCATTCATTCCTTCGGTCGGGAAATATTTTTTTCACATTCTTCAAAATAAAAATATGAATGAAAATAATCTTAATGTTATCCTCATACATGAACCCGAATCAGAGAAATTATGATAAACACACAACGGAGAAATGATATAAGAAAGAGCGAGGATAAGCTACATATAAAAAAATACGAAAAGAAAACACAACTCAAAATATGTAATCAAATAACAATTAAAAAGTGATGAAAAAGTATATATAAAAAATGCGAGAAGAAAAAAATCAAAATATATAATCAAACAATTACATATTATAACTAAAAACATTACCATACAATAAAAATATAACCTGTACTGATAAAAAAATATTACAATATAAAAAAAAAAAAAATAATGTACTGATAAAAATTAAAAAAAAAAAAAATATATAGATATATACATATATATATAAATAAAGAAAACGAATTAATATGTACAATAAGAGATTTTTTAATACATGAATAAGAGATAAATATAAAATAAAAATAATAACGAATAAGTGTACCGATAAGAGATTAAAAAAAAAACAATAAGTAAAAAATCGAAGCATACCCTGAACCAAATTAGCATAAAACCAACATCCACGGAGATTAGCCTCAACCGCAGGACTGCACGAAGGAACAGCGGAACAGCTTCACCCACTTTTTTGTTCTCCTTCGTATAATAACAACAGGAACACAACGGAACCGGCAGTCGAGCGGCAACCGTGCGGGGGCGCGCGCGTGCGTCGACCCCCCCCCCCCCTCCCCTCCCGTCCCTCTCCTTCACTCCCTCATCAAAGCTTGAAGTGTTGATATACGAACGCACATACATGTGAGAAAAAGATGTGCGTGTGTGTGTGTGAGCATGTTGCATGTATATGTTGTGATTTATGTATATATATA
>NW_020869615.1:514622-549622 GCF_003789085.1 Penaeus vannamei | reverse complement strand
CGCGGCGGCCTCGGGGTCGACGAGGCTGAGTGAGTTTTTTGGGTTTTTTTTTTTTGGGGGGGGAGGGGTGGGTGGGGGGGGGGATGGGGAGGGTGGGGGGTGGGGTTTGGGATGGGGTTGGATGGGGGATGGGGGGGAGAGAAAGGGGAGGGGTGGGGAAAGGAGGGATGGGGTGGGAGGGGAGTGGAGGGAGGAGAGGTGGGGGGTTGGGAAGGAGGGTTGTAGGAGGGAGGGATGGGAGGAGGAGAGGTGGGGGAGGGATGGGGAGAGCTGGGATGAAGGATGGAGAAGGGGGGGGGGGGAGGGAGGAAGGGGAAGGGGGATGGAGGGGTGATGGGAGGAAGATGTGGGGAAGGGGAGGGAGGGATAGGAGAGGCACCGGGAGGGAAGGGGGGAGGAGAAGGGAGAGAGGAGTAGATAGGAGGAGACAGACAGACAGACAATCAAACAGACGGACAGATTTGCATTTCAGGGAATTTATGGGTATTTTCCCGAATTTGTTTTTCTTTTCTCCTTGTTTATTCTAAACATATTTTCTCCTTTATTCTAAATATATCTTAAACAACTCCGTCAAAAACTTCCACATTAAACAATTTCCATCAAGAACTACCACATTAACAAAAGAACTCCAAGCAAATATCGACGTTAAAAAAAAACAAAAGGAATACGAACTCAAAACGTTATTCAATGTATAAGAGTATTTTCCTGAGTTTGCTTTTTTTGTCCTTCTTTATTCAAAATATATTTTAAAACAACTCTCCATCAAGGAACTACCACACTTAACAAAAGAATTCGAAAGCAAAAAAATCGACGCTGAAAAAAAAAAAAAGGAATACGAACTTATAACATTTTTCAACACCTTTTCCCTGTGTAAAAAAGACTCGCGTGCAGCTCTTGCCACATCCTGAGCCATCTTTTTTAAACAACTGGGCATTATTCTTCAATTGCAGAGTTGATAACAGGTCATAAAACAGATTTATGGATCTGACCACTTGCCCCCGTGAGTGAAAATTGACTTATCAAAACGGTCGTAGATTGGAGGGAACGTGCTTAAATGATTTTCCTCGATTATTGATTTTGGAGGAAACGTGCTTAAGATTTTTTTTAGGTCGTGCTGGTTTACTCAGTTATGCTTTTAAGAGAACATAATATTTACCTCTATAAATACGTTCGTAAATTTAGTTCATTTCAAAGTACTCCAAAACCAGCGCAGATTTTTCCCGCGTAAAATTATCTTTCTTCATTACGTTCAGTAAACCTCAACGGTAATCTATAAATAAACCACGTAATGTATTCCAGTCAAGAGACCCTTTTGAGAGTGTCATAATGATATAATTTTTTAACCCATCGACGCGTACCAGCCATACAGCGGCACCGAAAATATACTCGTACGCTACCGAAATGTTACTCCTCAGTCACCCATCAGCAAAAAGCAAATTTACGACAGGAAGACCCATAATTCCATAGCAGTCATATACCTAAATCGACCTTATAAATCTGAAATAAGAGTAAAAAAAAAAAAAATACGCCCGTACCTCCCCATCGTACGGCTTTTGTTTGATCCGTCCATCAATTAAACCCGGGTTCCGCTGGGAGGTTTTCCAGGTCAAGTATTCGATCTGCGGCCGACGTTCACATTAACTCGCTCTTCCGGAAATGGTTATTGTCCGTGAGAGAAGCCGAAAATACCTTCGAGGAGGAAGCACTGTGAGAAAATGATTTATTTCGGGTTTTATGAGCTTGTGACTGGGATGCGGAGGTGGTTGTCGGTAACTGTCGGCCATTGTGTGTGTGTGTGTGTGTGTGTGTGTGTGTGTGTGTGTGTGTGTGTGTGTGTGTGTGTGTGTGTGTGTGTGTGTGTGTGTGTGTGTGGTGTGTCTGTCTGCAAGACGATATACGTACTTACGAAAATATATGACATACACAGTAGCCAGAACTTTAAAAAGATCGACAATACAAAACAGTAATATTCTCAGCTTACTCTAATCATACTCAGTTCTAACGAGTCCTAATTACCCAGCAATAAACATATGTTGATAGATGGCAATTAATTATGATAATGACACGCCGACCTTTCTGACAAACAAACAAAGAATTAACCCGGTGCTATATACTGCTTGTTTGTAGGTCAAAAATTCACCTTTATATTTTATGATTTTCTTTTCCTGTTTACTATAGTTACTTACTTATCCTTATAGAATTTGTAATTTTGTAATTTTTGAACGGCATTACATGTAGTAATTCAGGAGATAATTCATTTATTTTTCCTTTATAATTCTTTTGTGTGTGTTTTGATGTGATTTTTCTTTATTTCATTTTCGTTATTCTGATCAGCTGTTCTCCAAAATGTATGTTTTTTTTCTTTTTCTTTCTCAAGTTGAAATCTTTATTACTTGTCTCTAGGGTCTGTTTATTCTTTTTTTTTTTTTTTCGTTTCCACCTTCGTAACTTATATCAATCGTTCTTCAAAGTTCCAATTATCATGTATTTCCTTCTTTTCCTTTTTTGAGGAAAAATTGTTCTCCAGAGTTCAATTAATCTTATTTTTCCTTCTTCTCCATCTCTAAAAAAAGATCAGCTGTTCTGTTTAGTATATTTTTCTTTCTTTTCTTTCTTTGAAAATGATCAACTATTCTTCAAAGTACGTTATGTTATTTTTCCTTCTTTTCCATCTTTGAAAAAACTGTTTTTTCAAAGTCCATTTAATTTCTTCCGTTTCCTCCCTACAGTTTTTATCACCGATTTTTCAACATCTAATTCTAAGTTGTTATCCAGCATTTCATTCTATGTTCTCATCTTTCAAAATACTTCTATATATTCTTCGTATCCACTTTCGTCATTATCCTACATTTTCTTTGTAACCATCTTCGTAATTATTCTCCATTTTTTCCGTACCCATCTTTATATTTATTCAACATTTCCTTTGTGCCAATCTTTGCAATTATTCTAAATTTCCTTTGTGTCCATCTTCGTAATCATTCTACATTTCCTTTATTACCATCTTTGCCATCCTTCTACATTTCTGCAATTCCTATATTTGCTATTATTGTGTATTTCCCTTCCTACCTTCCAACTCGTCTCTATAATAACTCATTTCCTTCATTTCCTATTTATTCATTTTCTCAACCCTATTCTCCGTTTCCTCAATGGCCATCTTTGCGAGGATTTTGTATTTTCTTCTCTATCTTTCTATCCATCTCTGCCGTCATTTCCCAAGTTCTTTTATTCCTATTCGCAATCACTCTATGTCTCTCCAATACCATTTTTTACGATTATTTTGCCTTCCCTCCTTACCCATATTCGCAATAATTCTACATATCCCCTATGCCCATTTTTTTACAATTATTTTACCTTTTTTTCCCTCCCTATTTCCCTACCCATCTCTTGAATCAATTTACACCTCCCCAAACCCTTTTTTTTTTACAATTATTTTACCTTTTTTCCCTCCCTATTTCCCTCCCTATTTACACCTCCCCAGCTCCTTTTTTTACAATTATTTTACCTTTTTTCCCTCCCTATTTCCCTACCCATCTCTTGAATCAACTTACACCTTCCCAACCCTTTTTTTACAATTATTTTACCCTTTTTCCCCTCTCTATTTCCCTACCCATCTCTTGAATCAATTTACACCTTCCCAACCCCCTTTTTTACAATTATTTTACCTTTTTTCCCCTCTCTATTTCCCTACCCAATTCTCCAACTATTCTACACTTCCCACGTACCAATTTCCCCGATTTTTGTTGAAGTTGTGTTTTTGCTTTTTGTTTGTTTGTGTTTGTTTGTTTGCTTGTTGTTTGTTTTGTTGTTTGTTTTCATTTTTTCCCCACGTACCAATTTCCCCGATTTTGTTGTTGTTGTTGTTGTGTTTTTGCTTTTTGTTTGTTTGTGTTTGTTTTTTTTTTTGTTTGTTGTTTGTTTTTTCATTTTCTCCCCCACGTACCAATTTCCCCGATTTTGTTGTTGTTTTCGTGTTTTTGCTTTTTGTTTGTTTGTTGTTTGTTTTTTCATTTTTCCCCACGCACCAATTTCCCGATTTTTGTTGTTGTTGTTGTCGTGTTTTTTTGCTTTTTGTTTGTTTGTTGTTTGTTTGTTTGTTTGTTGTTTGTTTGTTTGTTTTTCATTTTCTCCCCACGTACCAATTTCCCCGATTTTTGTTGTTGTTGTTGTGTTTTTGCTTTTTTGTTTGTTTGTTTGTTATTTTTTGTTTGTTTGTTGTCATTTTCTCCCCACGTACCAATTTCCCCGATTTTTGTTGTTGTTGTGTTTTTGCTTTTTGTTTGTCTATTTATTTGTTTGTTGTTTGTTTGTTTGTTTGTTTGTCTGTTTGTTTATTTTTATTTGTTTGTTTGTTTGTTTGTTTTTCCATTTCGATCCTTTGCTAATTCTTCCTTTCCCAACAGCCTGGAGACAGCGGGTTCAATCGTCTCGTCCCTAAACCGAGCCACAACGAAATACCACAAGATGGATGAGGACGAATCTTGATGTGATGATGTGATGATGTGATGACTCTTCTTCGGTTACCTCTGGGTGTCTACTCTGATGTGATGACGTCATTAACTATCCTGAGTGTCTACTTTGATGTGGTGACGTCATTGGTTTCCCCTGTGTGTTTACTTTGATGTGATGACGTCATTACCTATCCTGGGTGATTACTCTGATGTTATGACGTCATTGGCTACCCTGAGTGTCTACTTTGATGTGATGACGTCATTGGCTGCCCCCTTAGTGTCTACTCTGATGTGATGACGTCATTAACTATCCTGAGTGTCTATTTTCGTGTGATGACGTCATTGTCTGCTCCCTAGTGTCTACCATGATGTGAGGATTTCCTTGACTACCTTGGGTGTCTATGTGATGACGTCATTGGTTACCCTAGCTACCCTGGGTGAATACTCTGATGTGATGACGAAATTGGCTGCCCCTTAGTGTCTACTTAGATGTGGTGACGTCATTGGCTGCCCCTTATTGTCTACTTAGATGTGGTGACGTCATTGGCTGCCCCTTAGTGTCTACCATGATGTGATGACGTCATTACCTACCCTGTGTCTAATTTCGTGTGATGACGTCATTGGCTGCTCCCTAGTGCTTAGATGTGATAACGTCATTACCTACCCTGAGTGTCTACTTTGATGTGGTGACGTCATTGGCTTCCCCTGGGTGTCTACTTTCGTGTGATGACGTCATTGGCTGCCCCTTAGTGTCTACTCTGATGTGGTGACGTCATTGGTTTCCCCTGTGTGTTTACTCTGATGTGATGACGTCATTGGCTGCCCCTTAGTTGTCTACTTAGATGTGATGACGTCATTAACTATCCTGGGTGATTACTCTGATGTGGTGACGTCATTGGCTGCCCCCTGTGTGTCTACTCTGATGTGATGACGTCATTAACTATCCTGAGTGTCTATTTTCGTGTGGTGACGTCATTGGCTGCCCCTTAGTGTCTACTTAGATGTGGTGACGTCATTGGCTTCCCCTGGGTGACTACTTTCGTGTGATGACGTCATTGACTACCCTGGGTGTCTACCATGATGTGAGGTCTTCCTTGGCAACCCTGACGGACAGCTATAGCCTGCTACCCTGACACTCAGTGACAGCCTGACTCACACCCTGTCAAGCTTATTAGTCTGTTGACCTGTCACCGCGTTATATTTGATCATGTGAGAACCTGGGCCCCCCTGGTACCCTTGGTATCGTGACAACCGTATACCCTTATACCCTGGCATCTTATACCCTGGAATCCGTACATCTTGGCATCCTTACATCCTTACATATATACATACATAGATATACATACATACATATATACATACATATATACATACATATATACATACATACATACATACATACATACATACATACATATATACATACATACATACATACATACATACATACATACACACACACACACACACACACACACACACACACACACACACACACACACACACACACACACACATATATAAAGCATATATGTGTGTGTGTGTGTGTGTGTACCACGGAGAACATACCGTTATAATCCATGCTTAATGATTTAATATTACTCTTATCTCCTTCCTCGTTGTATAGAATTCTATTTATTTATTTATTTTCTCTCTCTAACTAAGCAGCCTTTTTATCACTCATTTGATTGATGCAAAGAATCCTAATTTATTTCGCTTTTAAACCTTCCTTATACAGTAAATATTTTACGAGCTATTGTATAAGCTCTATTAATTCATCCTCCATTGGACTAGATAATGTATATGTATTTTTTTTTTTAATATTCATGTAACCTCTTTACGGAAAAAGGTTATGAATATTTGTTGTTGTTGTTGTTGTGATTTTTATATTTGTTTTATGCTTTTTGTCATTGTTGTTGTTATTTACTGTTGATGTTTCGCTGTTGTTGTTGTTGTTAGCTTTTTTTGCCAAAGTAATTTCGTAGTTAATAAACTATGAATGATATTTCGATTTTTTTATATATATACCTTTATACCTCATAAGTCTATATTTATCATCTGCTTTGTTTTTATCTCGAAATTATCAATATTTTCCCATGTATTATTTATCACCGTAATTACAAATCATTATCATCACTTTTTTCCGTTTTTCGCTATTATCATTATCATCATTATCATCACTATTATTGTTATTGTTATCATCGTTATTACTAATTTTGTTATTTCTGTTTATTTCCGTCCAATTCATCTAATCATGATGTTATTATAACCTGTCGTCGAATCCTTATGATTAAGTTTATTTGATATAATTTACAGCATACAGCTATTACAATATCGCATAGAACTTAAAAATAAAATGAAGAATTGTATTTATATAAAGATTTTTAAAAAATGTTTCTACTCATAGCTACATGTACACGAAGCATACAGATAAACACACACATACAGACAAACTCACACAAACACATAAAATACGCAGCCCTTACTAACATACTAATACACATACACAAACACACATACATACACAAATACACAAAATACACAGAAACACACAAGTGCACACAAGCAAACAAAAATACACACAAACACACATAAATACAGAAAAGGACACACAAACATACACGAAAGCACAGACATAAGAAACAAATACACACAAACACACACACACACACATTACAAACACACACAAACACACACAAAATACACACAAACACAAACAAATACACACACACAAACAAAAATACACACAAACACAAACAAATACACACACAAACAAAATACACACAAAACACGCCCACACACGCCCACACAGCGCCCACAGACACACACAAGCGGGTCGTGCTTCTCAACCCTACGTGTGTGTCATGGGAACTCAGGGGTTAATATGCCCCCCTGGGAGGGCCCTGGGTCGTCCTGCGGTGTTTGTGGGTCATGTGCCCTCTTTATTCTCTTTTTCTTTGTCTTCTTCTTCTTCTTTCTTTCTTTTTTCTTATTTTTTTCTGGGTTTTCGTTGCCCCCTTTCTTATCTTTTTATTGTCTTCTTCTTCTTTGTTCTTATTTTTCTGGTTTTTCGTTGCCCTTTTCTTATATTTTTCTTTGTCTTCTTTTCTTCTTTCTCATTTTTTCTGGGTTTTCGTTGCCCTCTTTCTTCTTTTTTATTGTCTTCTTACTTTTTCTTATTTTTTCTGGGTTTCGCTTCCCCTTTCTTCTCTTTTTCCTTGTCTTCTTTTTCTTTTTCTATTTTTTCTGTGTTTTCGTTGCCTCCTTTCTTCTCCTTTTCTTTGTCTTCTTCTTCTTCTTTCTTATTTTTTCTGGGTTTCGTTGCCCTCTTTCTTATCTTTTTATTTGTCTTCTTCTTCTTTTCTTATTTTTCTTTTTCTGGGCTTTCGTTGTCTTGTCTTTTCTGTTGTTGTTTTATTTTATTTTATATTTTCGTCTTTTTTCGTCGTTATTTCTTTTTACTTCTCCTTCGTCTTCGTTGTCTTCTTTTTATTGATTTATTTTTCGTTGTCTTTTTTATTTTTTTCTGCTTTCTTGATATCTTCTACCTACTTGTATCTATTTTTCATCTTCACATTACGTTTTTTCCTTTCCATCTTGCCTCCTTTTCCTTCGATTCTCTCTTTATCCTCCCTTCCTTCCTTTCCTATTTTTTTTTCTTTCTTTCTTCCCTCGTTCACCATTCCTGCTTTCTTCCTTTTACGTCCTTTCCTTCTAATCCCTTTTTCTCTCCCTTCTTACTTATTCCTTCCTCCTTCCCTTCTCTTCCCTTTCTTTCCCTGACTTACTTCCTCTTCATTCCTTCCTTCTCTCTTTTCTTCCTTCCATACTGTCCTCCTCTCGCCCCTTCTCTTCTGCCTATTCATTTCCTTCTTCTTCCCTCTCTCCTTCCTTCTATCCTTCTATCATATATCTTATCGTCTCCTTTTCTTCCTCCCTTCCTTCCACACTCCTTCCTTCCTCTCCTTTCTATCCACACTCTCCTAATTTCTCCTTCCTCCCCTCCCCCTATTCTCTTCACTTCCTATTCCTATTCTTCCTTACCCTTTCTTCCTCTCCCCTTCCCTCCTTCTCATCTCCTCTCTTCTCTTCCTCCCCCTTCCCTTCTTCCCATAACACCTTTCTTCTCCTTCCTCTTCCCCCTACCTTTCCTCCTTCTTCCTTTTCCTCCTTCCCATCACCTCTTCTCTGCCTTCACCATTGCTCTCTCCTTCCTTCTCCCCCCCCCTTCTCTCCCTTTGCTCTTCCTCTTTCCTTCCTCTTTCCCCCATCCCCATCTCCCTTCTCTTCACTTCCTCTTGCCCATGCTCTCTCCTTCCCTCTCTCCACCCCATTTCCCTCCTTCCTCTCAATCATTCCTTCTCATCCTTCCCCCCCTCCCCTACCCACCCCCCTTCTCTTCTTCCCCTTCTTCTCTCCTTCCTCCTTCCTCCTACCCATCCCCCTTCTCTTCCCTTGCTATCCTCTCTCCTTCCCTCCTTCCCCTTCCACCCCTTCTCTTCTTCCCCTTTTCCCTTCCCTCCTTCCCCCTTTCCCTCCTCTCATCCTTCCCCTTTTCCCTCCTTCCCCTTCCCCCCCTTCCCTCTTCCGCCTTTCCCTCCTTTCTCATCCTTCCTTTCCTCCTTCCCCTTCCCCTTCCCTCCTTCCCCTTTCCCTCCCTTCTCATCCTCCCCCCTCCCCTTCCCCCCTTTCCCCCCTTCCCTCCCCTTCCCCTTTCCCCTTCCTCCCATCCCCCTTCCCCCTCCCCTTCCCCCTTCCCCCCTTCCCCTTCCCCCTTTCCCTCCTTCTCACCTTCCCTCCTTCCCCCTTCCCTCCCTTCCCTTTCCCTCCTTCTCATCCTTCCCCCTTCCTCCCTTCCCCCTTTCCCTCTTTCTCATCCTTCCCTCCTTCCCCCTTTCCCTCCTTCCCTACCATCCCCCTTCCTCTCTCCTTCCACCCCTTTCCCCCTTCTCTTCTCCTCCTTCTCTTCCCCCTTTTCCTTCCCTCCTTCCCCCTTTCCCTCCTTCCCTCCCTTCCCCTTCCTCCTTCCGCCCTTCCCCTTCCCCTTTCCCCCTTTCCCTCCCCCCCCTTCCCTCCTTCCCCCTTCCCTTCCCCTTTCCCCCTTCTTCTTCCTTCCTTTCCCTCCATCTTCCCGTCCCCCTTTCCCTCCTTCCCCCCTTTCCCCTTCCCCCCTTTCCTCCTTCTCACCCTTCCCCTTTCCCACCTTCCCCTCCTTCCCCCTTCCCCCTTCCCTCCTTCCCCCTTTCCCTCCTTCTCTCCTTCCCCCTTTCCCCCTCCCCCCCTTCCCCCTTCCCCCCTTTCCCTTCTCATCCTTCCCTCCTTCCCTCCTTCCCTCCTTCTCATCCTTCCCCATTTCCCTCCTTCCCCCCTTTCCCTCCTTCCCCTTTCCCCTCCTTCCCCCCCTTCCCTCTTTCTCATCCTTTCCCCTTTCCCTCCTTCCCCCCTTCCCCCTTCCTCCTTCCCGCCTTTCCTCCCTTCCTCCTTCCCCCTCCCTCCCCTTCCCCCCTTCCCCCCTTTTCCCCCCTTCTCCCTTCTTTCCCCTCCTCCCCTCCCTCCCCTTCCTCTCCCTTCCACCCCCTTTCCCCCCCTCTCTTCTCCCTCCTCCTCCTTCCCCCTTTCCCCCCTTCCTCCCTTCCCCCTTTCCCTCCTTCCCTCCCTTCCGCCTTTCCCTTCTTCCCATCCTTCCCCCTTCCCCTCCTTTCCCCTTTTCCCTCCCTCCCCCTTCCCCCCTTCCCTCCCTCCCCTTTCCCTCCTTCTCATCCCTTACCCTCCCCTTCCCCTTTCCCCTTTCATCCTTCCCATTTCCCTCCTTCCCCCCTTTCCCTCTTCCCCCTTTCCTCCTTCCCCCGCTTTCCGCATCCTTCTTCCCTTCCCCCCTTTCCCCCTTCCTCACTTCCCTTCCCCTCCTTCCTCCTTCCCCCTTCTCCTTCTCTCCTTCGCCCCTTCCCCCTTCCCCCCTTTCCGCTTCTTCCCCCTTCCTCCTTCTCATCCTTCCCTCCCTTCCCCCTTTCCCTCACTTCTCATTCTTTCGCTCCTTCCCGCCTTTCCCTCGCCTCCTTCCCCTTCCCTCTTTCCCCTCCTCCCCCCTTACCCCTTCCCCCTTCTCCCTTCCCCCTTTCCCTCCCTCTCCCTTTCCCCCTCCCTCCCCCTTCCCCCCCTTCCCCCCTTTTCCCCCTTCCCTCCCTTTCCCTTTCCTCCTTCCCTCCATCCCCCTTCCCCCTTCCTCCTTTCCCCCTTCCCCTTCCCCCTTCCCCCCCTTTTCCCTCCTTCTCATCCTTCCCTCCTTCCCCTTCCCCCCTTCCCTTCCCTCCTTTCATCCTTCCCCCCTCCCCCTTCCTCCCTTCCCCCTTTCCCTCTTTCCCTCATCCTTCCTCCTTCCCCCTTTCCCCCCCTTCCCCCTTCCCCCTTTCCCCCTTCCCTCCTCCCCTTTCCTTCCTTCCCTTCCCCCTTCCCCTCCTTCCCCTTTCCCTCTTCTCATCCTTCCTTCCCCCTTCCCCCTTTCCTCCTTTCCTCATTCCCTCCCTCCCCCTTTCCTCCTTCTCATTCCTTCCCCTTTCCCTCCTTCCCCCTTCCCCTCCTTCCCTCTTCCCCCCTTTCCTCCTTCCCCCTTTCCCCTTCTCATCCTTCCTTTCCCTCCTTCCCCCTTCCTCCTTCTCATCCCCCCTTTCCTCCTTCATCCTTCCTCCTTTCCTTCCTCTCTCCTTCCACCCCCTTTCCCCCTTCCCCCTTCCCCCTTTCCCCTCCTTCCCTTCCCTCCCTTCCCTTTCCCCCCCTTCCCCCTTCCCCTCCTTCATCCTTCCCTCCTTCCCCCTCTTCCCCCTTTCCCTCCTTCTCATCCTTCCTCCTTCCCCCTTCCCACCTTCCCCCTTCCCTTCCTTCCCTCCCTTCCCACCTTCCTTTCCCCCTTCCCATCCCCTTCCTCCTCATCCTTCCTCCTGACCTCCTACCCATCGCCACGCCCACACAACGCCAGTCAAAATACGTACGTACCTTGCCCTTGCTACGGTCAAGGACGAAGGGTGATTTGGGTTGAGGTTTCCGTTCGTGAGTTCAGAAGCAAAACAATGGCAGGTTGTTGTTTTTTTGCTATTCTTTATTACGTTTGTTATTATTATTATTTCATTGTTTTTTTTTTTTTTTTTTTTTTTTTTATTCTTTATTACGTTTGTTATTATTATTTATTTCATTGGTATGGTTGTTAGTATTAGTAGTAGGTGTAGGAGAATTGGTATTATTATTATCGTTTTTTCTAATGTTGTGATCATTGTTGTCATTGTCATTATTATTATTTTCTTCATTATTATTAGCATTCTTATCATTGTTGTTATTATTATTATTACTATTATCATTATCACTATTATTTTGTTGTTGTGAATATTATCATCATCATCATTATTATCATTACTATTATTATCATTGTTATTAACATTATCAATATTATCATCGTTATTTTCTTTTTATTATCATCATCATTATCATTACTACTATACTATTACTCCAATATTATCATTATTATCATTATCATTGTTATTATTTAACATTTTTGTTTGTTGTCGTTATCGGCGTTACTGTTATCATAGTAATGATTATCATTATTATCACTGATAATATATTACCATTATCACATTAATATTATTGCAATAAGACTAATAGCATATATTTTTATCACAATTATAACTGTGATCATTTGCTTACATTATCAGTAGCAGTCAGACAAAAAAACTTTATTTTTTACCGAAAAAATGCCGACCCAAACTTTTTTTTATCTCTAAATTCCCATCCACCACAAATTTGAAATCCTTGTTTTCAAAAATACCGTCCAAAAACACAACCCCTAGCGCCACAACGGCTAGATTTGTAACTACAAAAGCACCCTGATTCAAACCTCGTACCGCGGGAACTGTGTCATCATGTCTATTGGCACTATGAACCGTATTCATGTTGACAAATGTAGAAAGGTATGAATGAGAATGAATATCTTCACAATAAAAGGAGATGTATTTGACCGGTTTCGAATATATCTCCGTCAGATTGCACACAAAAGAGATGTATTTGACCGGTTTCGAATATATCTCCGTCAGAAATACAAATAGAAGAGATGTATTTGACCGGTTTCGAATATATCTTCGTCAGAAATACATATATTTCTGACGAAGGTATAATCAAAACCGGTTAAATACATCTCTTTTATTGTGAAGATATTTATTCGAATATATCTTCGTCAGAAATACATATTTTTCCGACGAAGATATATATAATCAAAACCGGTTAAATACATTTCTTGTATTGAAGATATTCATTCTCATTCATACCTTTCTATCATTGTCACAACCCTGTGAACGGCGAAACTGCATAGAGCGGGCGTGCATCTTTTCGATTTCAAAATGGCCGCCCCTCTGAGGCTCCCAAAAGATAAACAAGATTTGTATTTTGATTTTAAACCTCAGTTTTGTTTGTGCCAGGGTGATATATAGGTCTGGGAGGCGGGGTTTAGAGTGAGGTGGTGTCCATGAATAGGTTTAATTACATCAGTTTTCAAAAAAGAAAAAAAAATCTAAAGTAAAAAAAAAAATGACCTACCGACTCACCTTTTTTTTTTTTTTTTTTTTTTTTTTGGGGGGGGGCCCTAAGAGAAAGGTTATTTTTCATTTATTTTATTATCATTATCATCAAAAAAATTATCAATATTAGTATTGGTATCACAATTATTATCATTATTATTACCGTTTTTTTTTTTTTTTTTCTTTGATGTAAACAAAGGCGCGAAATAAAATATAGGCCTACCTACAAGAAAAACGCACACACACCCCACCTTAAGAATTAAACCTTAAAGAAAAAAATAAAATAAATATACCAAATAACTCATAAACCCCGATAAAAAAATACTTCCACCAAAAAACACCAAACAATAAAGAACACACAAGGCCATAACATCAAGAACAATCACTCGACATGTTCTCGAATAAAGAAAATAATAACAAGCAAAGGTAACAGTAACACTCGGGAGCAAAAAAAACAAAAACTGACATTAAGTATTGCCACAAATGCTTGGCAGTGAGTCCTTAGGGGTTGAAAGGTCATTTTAAGGGAGGGGGGAGGGAAGGTGGGAGGGAGGGGGGGGAAGGGCGAAAGGTCGACGTCACGGTAACCATTTATTTTTCTAACCTACATTCTACGGCTTTTAGGATCTACTGAATCTACTCTATTTCTTGTTATTGTAATCTCCTGTTTTATGGTTCATATCTGTTCACTATATCTATGTTATGTTGGTGTTATTTGTTTATCTATTATTTCATTCTTCCTGTTTACACGTTTTAGTTCACATTCTTCGCAGGGAATCCATATATTCCACATTCTTATCCACCGTTTTTCACATTCTATCCATCTCGTCCTTTGCCTTCTACTCATCAACTGCACATTCTTTTAATTTACTTTCCTTGTCATCTACTCCACATTCTACCCATCTACTTTAATTGCAAATATATTCATTTACTCCACACTCACTCCACGTCCTTCCTTTACCATCTTTTCACTATCTCCACATTTTATTCACGTTTCTCTTCTTTTTATCAGTGTTTTTATTATCATCATTATCATCATCATCATTATTATTATTACTATTTTTATCCACTATTCCACTCTCCACATTTTCCACACATTCATCGGATCCACATTCTGATAAACTTATTTTACGTGGCGATCAATTTTAATTAATTGCATTTTACCTTCCTCTCTTTCTAGTAGCTGCTAATTACATCGTAAAATTTGGGAGTAATTAACCATTAATCTTATAATTGATAGATAATTTCTCCTTATCACGTAGGCCTATTAAATCTTCACCGGAAGTAGACGGTTTTAGGCCTTAATATTTTAGTACTTTAATTTTATTTAATTTTTATTTATTTAATTTATTTATTTAATTTTACTTTAATTTTATTTAATATTTTAGTACTTTTTAAAATATTTACTAATGTGTATAATGGGTTAATGAGTAACGTGAAGCAAATATGTAAATAAGGAGATATATGAATGAATAAAACCATGTTTATTGAATGAAATAAAATCATTGAATAACCCTAAAATGAATAACCAAAATAAACCAATAAAATCACAGAATAATCACAAAAATAATCGAAATTTAAAATCAGGTTAAATAAAATCTTTATTTTTTCAACACAGACTAACAAAAAAAAATGACTTGTGTGCCTAAGGGTGAAAATGCCCTGGTTTAGTCCTATTACGACTGTGGTTAACTGCAAAAAAGTGTTATTAGAAGTCACAATATTGAAAAGTTTAATTTTGGAATGGAATGGAATGTTAATTTTCCTTTTAAACCTTGATTTTGTGTTTTTTTTATGTACATGATTTTTTTTTCTTGATCTATAGTGGAGTTTTCAATGATTTGTGAACCGTAAGTGAATAAATAGAGAAATCGGTAAAAAGGAAAAATCATATTTAGATATATGTCCAAAAGAGATTACTAGAAACATATGAAAAATAAGTAAGAAAATGATGACCAAGGATTATTAAAATATATAAAAAAAGTAAGAAAATTACGACCAAATTAGAAATAAGATAAGAAAATTAAGAAATAAGATTATCACAATATTTTCTTCTAGACTTAATTAAGAGGAATTAAAACCATATATCAAGACAGCATTGCACGGACCCAACACTAATAATAAATCTATGACAAAGTGATTAGCGTGTAAACTTTTGTATCACCCACTCAGTACCTCGTCAACTGCCAATTAGTCACCTGGAACTGTCCCAGGTATGTAATTAGTCCCTCTAGCCCCGCCCCCCCCTACTCCTCCCTCCCCTGGCTGGAAGTAGTGACGGATGCACGACCTGGAGGTAAAGCTCAAAAAAAAACTCCTGGTGCTTCCGGTGACCTTTGACCTCCGGGGCGTGGCCGGACGGGTCGCGGGGCCTGGTACGGTTAGGTCACGGGGGCGAACGGAGGGGCGCACATACCCCGGATATTCCAGGTTCCTTCGCGGGCGTACACGTATGCACACACACGCACACACACCACACGCGCACACACACACGCCATACACACACGCACACGAACATACACACACACGCACACACACACACACACACACATACATACACACACGCACACACACACACACACACGCCATACACACACACACACACAACACACACACACAACACACACAGCTCGACGACTCTACGGTAATATATATATATATATATATATATATATATATATATATATATATATATATATCTTCAAAACGACACAAAACGGGTAGCGGAGCGGGTGACCTACGTATTCAAGGAGGTCATCCGTCGGGGACTATTATCGACGACGGAATAGCCCTAGCCCCCCCCCTTCCAGCCCTTCTCCACCTCCTCTCCAGCCCCTCCTTCCTCCTTATAGCCTCCAACCCCCTCAGCCCCCCCACCCACCCCACCCCTCCATCCTTCTTATAGCCTCCCCCCTCCTCCAACCCCCTCCTCCTTATAGCCTCCAACCCCCCCTTCAGCTCCCCTCCACCCCCCTCCAACCACCCCCTCCACCCACCCACCTCCAACCCCTCCAGCCCCTCCTTCCTCCTTATAGCCTAACCCCCTCCAACCCCCCCTCCAACCCCCTCCTTCCTCCTTATAGCCTCCAACCCCCTCCAGTCTACCACCCCCACCCCACCCCACCTTCAACCCCTCCTTCCTCCTTATAGCCTCCACCACCTCTCCTTCCTCCCCCTCCCCTTCCCCCCCCCCACCCACACCCCTCCACCCCCCACCCCACCACACCCCCCACCCATCGCCAGCATTTTGCGCCTGGCAGGAACAACTGCTCCAAGACCCGGGTATATAACACGGGTTCTGGGCGACCCCGCGGCCACTATACAGCTCGCGGGGGTCGGGTGAGGGTACGTGTGTTCTTCGGGAAAGATTTTGTTCTTCGGAAAGGTTTTATTGTGAGATAGATAACGATATATAGATATAGATAACGAGAAAGATATATACAACTCGCGGGGGCGTGTGTTCTTCGGAAAGTTTTATTTTGAGGCGGTTATTATATAGATAACGAAAAAGATATAGAGATAACGCGTCTGTTATGATTATATAGGGAAGATAACGAGATAATTATAGGTGTAACGTGGTTGGTATAATTATATATGTCAGATGAAGAGACTAATTGGTATTTGACTGGATTTTGTTGAGGTAAATATTTACGGATATAAGGAATGTGAGAAGGAGAAAGATGAACCTAAAATAGAGAGGATTCTGATAAAGAAAATAAATATCAAAGTGTATAATGACACACGGACAGCAAGAAGAAGATTAGCGAGTGGAAGAGAAGAAAAGTGTGTAGAAATTTTCGCCATGGATGAAAACCTCATCAAAATCTTCATCACTCTATCATCACGTAAGTATTTTAATTGCTTGTTGTCTTTTTCTTCTTCTTTTTTTGAAGTGTGTGCTTTCGTATGTATAATGTGTTGTGCTTTCTCTTGCATCTGGTTTTAAGGTTATTACGATGTCCTGTTGTGATTTTTTTCATTTTGTGTGGAATTGATTTAGCTCGTTATCCGCTGTTCTTGTAAATAAATGGAATGCATTTGCCTTGTTGTTCCCGCGTATGAAGAATTAATTCTTTTAATTTGTTTTGCATTCGTGCGAGTCAGTCGTGTTCTGCACTTATTTTATTTTCTGCAACATTTCAGTAATTCGTAAAACAAATTTGAATTAATTTGAGTACGTTACCCCTCAGCAAAACGTAAACAAGGCCAAAGCCGATCCAAAATAGCACTCCTCCTACAAAATACTATCTGTAATTATCTCCTCTCTCTCTCTCTCTCTCTCTCTCTCTCTCTCTCTCTCTCTCTCTCTCTCTCTCTCTCTCTCTCTCTCTCTCTCTCTCTCTCTCTCTCTCTCTCTCTCTCTCTCTCTCTCTCTCTCTCTCTCTCTTCTTTTATTCCTTCCCTAGTTTTACTTGGACACTGACGATATAATTGAGCCCTGGCGCCAGGTAGCTCCCGGTACAGGTAAGAACTGGGGTTGAGTCGGGAACTTAAAAGGGGATACGAGCGGTTTACATTTATCGAGATGCTTCCTCTGGCGGTGTTGTGTTTTATGGTTGTGTTGTGTGTTGTTCTATATTTTTTAGTATGCGTGTTTACATCGGTGTAAAAGTTGAAAATATGCATGAGTGTATGTATAGATGTACACAGGTATGCATGTCTGTGTACATACATGCATATTTGAGGGAGTGGGGGAGAGAGGAGGAGAAGTGGGTAGAGAGAGAGACAGGGGGAGAAAGAGAGAAGAGAAGGAAAATAGGAGAGAGGAGAGATAGATAGGTAGATAGATAGATAGATAGATAGATAGAGAGAGAGAGAGAGAATGTAAACACGCACACACACACGCGCGCGCGCACAACACACACACACACACACACACACACACACACACACACACACACCACACACACACACACACACACATATATTATATATATATATATATATATATATATATATATATATATATATATATATACATATATATATATATATATATATATATATATATATATATATATATTATATAATATACATATACATATATATATATATCTAGACACGCAGAAGAAAAGACCTCTTCCAAGAGCTGCGTCGCTGACCTCTGACCCCCAACGGCCCAATCTCGGCCATAAACCCAGGAGCTGCATTCCGGTCGCGACGTGTTGTGGTTCCCGACTCGTAAACACGTCTGGTTCTTGTTTCTCAAGATCACGTGACAACTTTTTCTTCTTTCTTTCTTATTATTTGTAGCTTTCGTTTATTTGTTGGTTTTTCTTTGTTTGTGTATTATCTTATATATATTATCTTTCTTTGTGTATTATCTATCTATCTATACTATATATATATATATATATATATATATATATATATATATATATATATATATATATATATATATATATATATATATATATATATATATATATATATATATATATATATATATATATATATATATATACACATAGATAAGTACACACACATACATATACACATACACAAAATCTAACAGCTCCTGAAAATAAAGCACAAAACAAAAATTTATCTTAATGTTGATATTATTATTGTAAGTACAATACCCTGATTGCAATATCATCATTGTCATTATTATCGTTAATATTATAGTTATCAAGATTGTCCTAATCATCAGTGTTATAACTATTATCGTCATTATTTCTTTTTATTATCATTACTATTTTTTCATTATCATAATTATTATCATCATTTGAAATATCAGAAGGATGATGATAATGATGATGATAACGATAATTATTACTATTATTGTTAATATTTCATGATTATTTTCATAATGATTATTATTGTTGTTATTACTATCATTATTGCTATAGCCTTTATTATTAGAATTATCATGAACATTATTATCATTATCAGTCTTAGTAATATTATCATTATCTTTGTTATTGTTTTTGTTGATATCATTATTGCAGTCAATATTATTTCCATTAGTATTACTATTACCGTTATCATCATCATCATCACTATCATTATCATTATTATTATTATTGTTGTTGTTGCAGTTATTATCATCATTGTTGTTTTATCATTATTATTATTATATTCATTATCATTGTAATTATCCTTACTACCATTATTCTTATCATCATTATCATAATCATTATTTTTATGATTATTATGATTATTATTATTATTATCATTATTATTATTATTATTATTGTTATCATTATTATTAGTATTATTATAATTTTATCATCATTATTATTACTGTGATTATTATTATTACTATCATTTTTATCATTATTATCTTTACTATTTTTATCATTATTATCATTATTACTATCATTATTACTACCATTATAACTTTTATCAGCATTATCAGAAAGACAGATAGAAAAAGACTGAGAGAGATAGACAGACAAACTGAAAGAGGACAGACAGACAGACAGAAAGAGGGCCATATACACAGACAGACAGACAAACAGGAAGAAACAAACAGACAGAGGCAGACAGAGGGAAAGTCAGATGCACAGACATACAGACAAACAGACAGAAAGAGGGGCAGATACACAGACACTCAGACAGACAAGTATACAGACAGACAGAAGGAAAGTCAGATACACAGACAGTCAGACAAAAAGAAAATCAGATACACAGACAAACAGACAGAAAGAGGGACAGATACACAGACACTCGGACAGTCAGACAGAAGAAAAGTCAGACACAGAGACAAACAGACAGAAAGAAAATCAAATACACAGACAAACAGACAGAAAGAGTGACAGATACACAGACAGACAGACAGAAGGAAAATCAGATACACAGAAAGAGGGACAGATACACAGACAAATACACAGACATACAGACAGACAGAGCGCAGAAATGTAGGCTTCGAAACCAAGATTTCGCGAACAAGCATAACCCGGTTAGGAAAATGACCAGCAGCGGTTTCTAAGAGCACCTGTTACGGCTCAGGAAACCGAAGTACTGAGAGTAACGATTCTTAGCACTTTGTTGTCCTACTTGTTGAAATAAATCGTATGCATATGTATCTGATAAATCTCTCTCTCTTCTTCTCTCCTCTCTCTCTCTCTCTATCTCTCTCTCTCTCTCTTCTCTCTCTCATCCTCTCTCTCTCTCTCTCTCTCTCTCTCTATATATATATTTATATATATATATATATAGTATATATATATATATATATATATTATATATATAATGTCTCTCTCTCTTCGTCTCCCCTCTCTCTCGTCGTCTCTCTCCTTTTCCTCTCTCTCTTCTCGGTTTCCTCCTCGCTCTCTGTCGCCTCCGTCTTCTCTCTCGCTTTTGCCACTCCTCCCACCTTCACTCACTCTGCCAGGTGGTCGTTGTTGACCGTATGACCCTCTTTCTAATGAGTTTTGTGCATTTCGTTTTTCTCTGCCTTTTACCTTGTTTACTTCTCTCTCTCCTCTGCACCATTACTTTTCATCGGCGACCTCCTTCTTTTTACTTTGCCTCTCTCTTCGGGATTCATATATTTCTATCTGTTATCTTCTTTTCGGGTGCATAGTGCTTCTGATGTTACGATTTTTTCTATCCCTATCTCACCTCGCCACCCCATCCCCATCTCCTCCTTCCTTTCTTCCTCCTTCACTCGCCCACTGACGCGGGTATTCGAATAGCTAGTTCTTCAACTTTCTACTCTACGGCTCATTAAGAGGTCTCAAAGTTTGCCTCAGAGTTATGGCGTGTAAATCGCAGATCTGAGGAAAATCATTAAATTTACATATTCTGGGCCTGTCTCGAAATGCTCACCTAGATAAGGTACTATTTAATATTATATTATAGTCATTACTTATTATAATAACAGTCTGTAGTAATAATATATCAAAACTATATATATATATATATATAGGACATCATAAATATATATTTTTTAATTTTCTTAAAGAGCAACTGTATATATTAATACCTATAGTATGATAGAGATACGAATAGACTATGAATAGATATTGATCTATAACAGAACTATTATATATTTATTTACCCCTTTCCGATTGCTGATAGTATTTATTCTAACTATTGAAACTTTATATTATATATATATATATGCGAATATTATACTACAGATGAATATAGGTATATTATAGCATACACATTTATGTATTGCTAATCTATTTTACCCTATAAACTATAGGAGTATTAATTTAATATTATATATACCAATTGATGTATTATCATCTAAACTAGTATATAAGTGTACCTAGCTACAGTATTGTATGGTAGTTTTGTCTATATTATTTACTTATTAGATTAGTAGTATAATATATTTATATTGATATATTACTAGGTATGCGTTCCATAGTAGTAAATATTATATTTGTATGTATCATTACTCGGAGTTACAATTGACACGTTCACAAACGATGAACTATATGAATGATGTGTTTTATAATTATAATTAACTATAAGATTTAATTATGATATGAATACGATGAGTGAGCGCTCACATACCTTAATATAAACGTCATATAATATACAACTTGTCATATAACCGTATGTGTGTGTCGTCTGCTGTGGCTGGGTGGGTTTACCATACTGATATCACACACAGCAACAACCTCAAAAAAACCATCAAAAAACAACATCAAACAAAAATACAAAAGATTAGACATCATACAACGCCTAATCGAAGACATCAAACAAAAAGCACCGATAAGAGAGCATCGCACACAACGTATCCGAATCCATGAAATAAAACTGCGACTTTAACCTCACAACAGGTGGCACTGGAAATCCCTCTCTTGAAACAGGCGATAGGACTGGTTATAGTCTTTCTTCGCTTTGTTTTCATGGGTCCTAAGTGATTGTAAGTACGGGCTGAGGACAGGTCGCGGGGTGGTGGATCGGGGATTCCAGCATAGAGAGAGGGTGATGGAGAAGCTCTGATAAAGTCTAAGAGGAAGCCAATTGATTTAGCAATTGTGAGATCGTCTTGTATCAGTGTGTTGGAGATGTGCCAAGTTTTCATGGTATTGATCGCTGTGAAGGTAAAAAAGACCAGGCATAGCAATGAAGCACTTCCTGAGTCCAGGATTGCTCATTGGACTTCACCGTAAGTATGTATTGAAACAATTTGGTACACGTGAATTTCATGCATTCTCGTTTCAGTGAATTGAACACTCTGGGTGTGTCTCAAGGTTGGGCTAACCGGTAGCACCATGGGAGCCTAAGTCCTAGAGTTAAGTTGTCATCCTGTTTCTCCCCGCAAAGTTGACCAACTCGTGTTTCGCGGGAAAACTTCCACCAGTTTCGAACCTAAATTTGAGTTACAATCTTTTCCCGCGAGGTGGTTTAGGATTAGAATTCCTTTTTTTCTAAGGAGAGGATATGGACCGCCAACAGAGTCTTCGCTTCTAGATGAAAGTAGTAGACATGACCAATTGCATCGAATATAATAGTCTTTTTTTTAAGTCAGCTTTTTTCTTACTTCTATTTCCATCATGCCTTCTTTCTATTCTTATATTTTGACCGTTTTATTTCCGCTCCATGGTCAGTCAAATTCATTTCTCTTTTTTTGACTTTTTTTGTAATATTATCGTCTCTTTCTGTCTTGCATACCTTTCCATCATACGTTATACATTGTATTTAGTTCATTTGATCTCATTATAATTTGTGTAATTTATTTCACTTCTGTCTATTCATTTTGATCATCTTTGTTACTATATTATAATATATTATATATTATATATAATAATATAATTATATGTGGTGTTGTGTGTGTGTGGTGTGTGTGTGTGTAGTGTTGTGTGTGTGTTGTGTTGTGTGTCGTGTGTGTGTGTCTCTTTGTCTGTCTCTGGCGTGTGTGTTCTGTCGTGTGTGTGGCGTGTGTTCGTGCTTGTCGTTGTTCTGTGTTGTCTGTTCGTGTGTTCTGTCGTGTGCCTACTGTCGTGTCTCTTGCTGTTCTCGTTCGTCTGGCGTGCTCTCTGGGTGTGTGTGCTTACCGGTGTGCTGGGCGTTCGTTCCGTCGTTCGGTGTTGCCTGTGTCTGTTCGTTTCGTCTGACTCTGTTCGTGAGCTTGTGTGGTTGCGAATGTGTGTTGGGCGGTGTGTGTGTCTCTGTTGTGTGTTCGTGTGTACGTGTGTGCTGTGTGTGTGGGCGTGTGTCTCGTGGGCGTGTCTGTTGTGTGGTTTGTTAGTATACGTCTCTCTATCGTCTTCAGTCTCTCTCTCCTCATCTCATGTATCTTCTCTCTCTCTCACTCTCTTCGTCTTACATGATAGCTTCGTCCAGTCATTCTCTTCTCTATTCTCTTTGGTGCCGCCCATGCAATTGTTTCTGGAGTGGTCCTGGGTGTGACTTCCTTACTTAGCCTGCAATCGCCGTACCTGCCGGATTCTTGCCCCTTCATTCCTTGTTTACCTGTATATGTGTTTCTTCTTTTTTTTTTCTTATATTCTCTTTTCTCTTGTCTTGTTCAGGGTTAATTATCTTTATCATTTATTCTTTCTCTCTTTTTTTTTTTATTCGTCATCTTACTTTTTCTCATAATACCTTTCTTGTACATTTCCATATCCATCAAGTCCGTATTTATTTTTACCACCTTTAGGTTTTTGGCCTAAACATTTTCCGTTTGCTTTTTAGGCGTTGTTCTAACTTTTAACATTATTTTGGCTTTTTTTGTGTTTTATGCTGCTGGGTTTTTATTGATTCATATGTTTGGTGGGTATTTCGTCTGAAATCTTGTTGATTTATATATATTATATTAATAATTATTATTATTTATTTATATATAATTTTATATGTATATATATATTATTATATATATATATTATTTATTTATATATATTATATATTATTTTCAACACACACATAACACATGCACACACACGTCTCATCTTTACACCACCTAAACACATTTACTACACTACACACACACACACACTCACACACACACACTACCACTCTACAACACACACTCACACATCTAACATCTACACAGTCAATAAGTCATTGTTCTTTTTTCATGTTTGTATCTAATTTATTTAGGGTTTTAAGTTGTTTTTGTCAAATTCTTTATATTTATTTTATTTATTAGTTTAATTGTTCTTTTACCTGTCCATTTTTTTTTTTATTCTTTTCTTTTTATTTTGTCTTTTGTCTTCTATCTTCATTTTTTTATTTTTTCCATTTCATTTTTATTTTCTCTTCACTTTTATCATTTTTTTTTTTTTTTCTCTTCTCACCACTCTTTCTCTTTCCTCCCCTCCTTCTCTTTTGCTTGTTTCCTCTTCTTCTCTCTTATCTTTATTAATCTCTTGTTATCTTCTTCTCTTATCACTTCCTCTTCTCCTCTTCTTCTCATCTTCACTTTTTCTTTTTTCTTCTTTCTTCTCTCTTCTTTTTTCTCTTTCTCCTCTTCTCTTTTCTTCTTTCTCTCTCTTTCTTTTTCTTCTTTCTTTCTCTTCCTCTATCTCTTCTCTCTCCTCTTTCTTTTTCTTCTCTTTTCTTTCTCTTTTTCTTCCTGTTCTTTTCTTTTCTTTGATTTTTGCTTAATTTTTTTGTGATTTTTTCTATTTCTATTTTCTCTTGTCCTTTTTTGTGTTTATTCGTTCTCGTAAGTTTTTTAATCTTCTTTTTTTGTTCTTGCTTATTTTCCTTTCTTTTCTTCTCTTTTTTTTTTCTATCTATTTCTCTCTCTCTTTCTTCTTCTTCTTTTCCTTTCTTTTCTTTCTCTTGTTCTCTCTATCTATATATCTTATCTTCTCTCTCTATCATCTATCTTTCTCTTCTCTTCTTGTCTCTCCACGTCACTCTCTCTCGTTCCGCTCTCTTCTTCTCTCTCTTCTTTCTCTCTCTCTCCTCTCTCTCTTTCTCTTCTCTCTTCTCTTTCTCTTACTCTCTCTCTCTCTCTCTCTCTCTCTCTCTCTCTCTCCTCTCTCTCTCTCTCTGTTCTCTTCTCTCTCTTTCTTTTTCCTTTAGCTTTTTGCTTTTTTTTTTTTCGCTTTTTTCTTCTTTTCTTTTGTCCTCTGTGTTCTCGTGTTCTCGTCTGGCTTATTTGTGTCTGACGTTATGACTGTCTGTCTGTTCTGTCCTCTTCCTCCTTCTCTCCTCTCCTCTTCTCTCCCTCTCTCTCTCTTCATTTTCTCTCTCTCTCTCTCTCTATCGGTATGCATATTGTCGGTATTTGTAAATTCATCATCCATTCCCTCTGATATCCCTATTTATTATGTTATTCTTCCTTATTCTAACTTGATTTAATCATTTAATTATTATTTTTCTCTTCTCTTAACATCCTTCTGATGTTTTTTTCTTTTCCTTTTGATTTTCCATTCAATTCTTGATGTTTTTTTCCTTTTGTATTTTTCTCATCATTACTTAATTATCGTATTTATCTAATCTTCTTAATCTATAAACAACACTTTCTTTGTTTTTGTTCGTCGATCAATATTTAATCAATATATTTTTCCCTGTTGTGTATTTCATCCATATTTGTCTTTGTTTCTTTGTTCCACTCTTTGTTATCTCTTTCCATCAGTATTAATATTAGTTTATTTTTCTGTTTTCGTTCATATATCCATTTATTATCGATATTTAATTATTTTCTTCTTTGTCAGTTTATTAACATTTTTAATTTAATATTAACACTTAATTATGATTTTTGTTTATTTATTATGAATGATTAACTGATTTTTTTGTTCAATTATCACTAATACTCAATTATTCTTTTTTCTCTTTCCTTTTGTATTTTAATCAATAACCAGATTTTTTCAGTCGTCAGCCTTTGTTTTGGTTCATTCATCAACAAGACTTGACGCAATCGCCTTTGTTCACTTATCAGAACTTAGTCCTTTTTGTTCAATCAACAATACTTAATTATCTTTCTTTTAGTTATTCCACCATCATTTACTATATCTATCTTTGTTTATTCCTGTTACTTCTATTCACTTATTTTATTTATTTATCCTAAATTTTTCCTTTTATTCCTAGTTCTTATCTCTTATTCCCATTCTATTAATGATCCTTTTATTTATTTCTATTTATTTTATCTTTTCGTTCTACTCTTCCATCCTCTCATCTCTCCTTTCCTTCTCTCTCTCTCTTCCTCTCTCCATCCACTGTCCTCTAATTTTCTCGTCAAAATCCCTCCCTCCCCCCTCCACTCCCGTCCGTCACTTTCCTTTCTAACTCTCTATACCCTCTCTTCAATCCCATCGCTTTCCCCTATTCCCTCCTTTCCTCCCCGATTCTCCCTCCCTTAACCTCTTGACCCCGCTTTAACCTACTCCTTCACCCCTTCTCACTCCTTCTCATCCTCTGCCGCACTTATTTCTTCCTAACTTCACCCACCCCTTCACCTCCACCTCCATTGCTCAATTATTCTCTCCTTTCTCTTGCCCACGCGATTTTTTCTCATTTTAACATCAGAATTTATCATACTACAGCCCTCACCCATCTCCTTAATACTATTCATCCATACCACCCCGATTTTCCTATACATCTCATAACAGCTGTAACACCCATCTCTCTATCTGATTTCTAGCCCCACCACCATCCTAACACCATTCTCATCCGATTTTCCTAACATCATTTTCATCCGCATCCTTTGTCCTTACTATCTCACCATCCATACATTTTAAACTTAACACAATTATTTTACTCGGTGGATCTCGCTTTTCCTTGTATCATTAATTTTTCATACGTAATTTATCGCCCCTCTTTCACCATGCCTTACAAACACATTTTCATCACGATTTTCGCTCTACCTTTTAAACCCATCTTTACCCAATTCTCCATCCGATTTTCCTAACATCATTTTCATCCGAATTTCTTCATTCTCGTCCTTTTTCGGAGTTGTTTTTTATTCCTTAACACCCTTTTATTTCTCATCTTTTCTTCGATTTCTTCCTACACCATGTTCCTATTCCTCCATCCTGAATTTTTCCTAACCTCAACCCATTCTCTTATATCACCATTCTCATTTCACTCGTATTTTCCTAACATCCTATACTTTTCCATCTCGGGATTTTTCCTAATCCTCACTCTCATTATCCTTTAACTATATACCATTCTCATTTACCGACTTTTTCCTTAACACCATATTTCCCATCTGATATTTTCCAACGCGGTCACCGACATCCATTAACTACATTCTCTATTCCGATTTTTTCCTAACTTTTATGGTTTCTCATATCCGATTTTTTCCGGCTAACTTCTCAAATCCCAATCCTTAACACCTTTTGTATATTTGCGGTCATTAATTATATTCCGATTTTCCTATAATTCCTTTTTTTCCATTGTTCCATTGTTCCTAACCTGCACTCTTTGCTGATGTTGGTGTGTCCTTAACACCGAGGTTATTCCTTCCATCCGATTTGTCTAACCTCCGCACATCCTCTACTACCCTTTCATCCGATTTTCCTAATCTTCTCTTCACTCTCACGCGATCACAGGACACCTTTATCGATGGTGAATCTATGTCTCGCGTCGTTCCGCTTTGCCTTTCTGTCCTTTTATCTCTATTACGTCCGGTGTGATTAAGCTAGTGAGTTGCCTTGACGAGATCCTTAAGTTTGTTACCAGTTTCCGGGTTGGTACCACTTGCTTAGATTTATTCTGTATATTATTTTGTGGTGGGCTACGCGATGAAGGGTAAAGATAGTGTTGAGAGGGGAAGAGAGAGGGAGAAGGGGAAGAGCGTATGAGTAAGAGCTAGTTGTAGCCAGGGAGACAAGAGGGAGGGAATATGTGAGAGGTGAGAGAAGTATTGAAGAGGTAGAGAGAGAGTGGTGGTTCAGCGTGTGGATCACTTTGCATAGGTAAGGGGTGAGAGAGAGAGAGGGAAGGGAAGGGAGGGAGGGAAGGAAGGAGAGAGAGAAAGTTGTGCATAATATATGTGTGTCTGTGTGAATATATTTAATGTGAGTGTGTGTGTGTGTGTGTAAGTATATATATATATATATATATATATATATATATTATAATAATATATATATATATATATACTTTATATATGTGTGTGTGTGTGTGTGTGTGTGTGTGTGTGTGTGTGTGTGTGTGTGTGTGTGTGTCTCTAAATATATTTTGTTTGTGTATAAATAATTATAAATAAATTAATTTATATATTATATATATATATATATATATGTACTATATATATGTACATATATATGTACACACACACACACACACGTGTGTGTGTGTATGTTGTGTATATGATAATAATCAAATTATGAAAACAATAATAGTAACAATGTAAACTTAACCGAAGTAATATTGTCAAATTAATAACAAATAATAATAATGATAACAACAATATAATAATGATGATAACAATACCAATAAAAACAATAATAATAATGATGATACACAATAATAATAATTAAAAACGAAAAGCAAATAATAATAACGCCAGGACGCCAACTGTACGACGCCTCTCCCACCTCAAAATGACCGCCACGAAGGCATCAAGACTCCTTCCATACACTCCTAACCTCTTTCCTTGAGGGTCGTAGATTCTGTAATTGCTTGTAACACTTAGCAACAGCTCTCTTTCTTATTATTTTATTTTCTAACCGCTTGAATTTGAAGTCCTCTACAGGCGATAGGAGAGTCAGCTGGATTGGCACAGGGAGAAGACTTAGACTGACAGATGTGGATACAAGAGATGTGGAGGCGCAAAAAGAGAGATGGGTAAGAGGAGAAAGAGAGAGAGAGCGAGAGACAGAGAGGAAAAAAGAGATAGAGAAACAAAGAGAGAAGGGATAGAAAGAGAGAGAGACCAACAGACATACAGATAGAGAGGAGGCTTACCACACCAAGACTAAGAAAATCAAAGACGAGAGTGAAAGAGAAGAAGACCGGTCCACTTTGTTTATTCTACATCATGATATTTTTCACCTTTAATCAAAATTTTTGTTGTAAGGAGTAGCATAGACCCACGTAGCAGAGTAACAACTAGGGAGTCAGAAACTAGAGAACACGAAGACAAATAGCTAGAGAGACGCTATAAAGGGAGATTGACTCCTTCCTAACGAGAAACCTCTCACAGAAAGTAGAGTACAAAACTAGACAGAACAACAGAGAAACAGACACTCGACGCATACAACAGTACAACAGAGATGAGAGTGACAATGAGAAAAAAGACTACCTGGGTTCCCGCTTGACCTAAGCCAATTTTCTCTTTTCTAAAATGGCGTGCGCGGGAATCAGAATGTTGCTGGCACAAGAAGAGGAGCCACGATTGATAAAAAGCGCGGGAATTAAACGGGAAGCAAAAAGGGCGGGAAAAATGAAACGAAGAGCGAAAAGGGAGAAAGTATATTAAAGGACTCCGCCAACATCGGGAGAAAGTGTTCGTCTGGTCCGCTATGCGTGCATCTGTGTTTTGACATGATAAACTTAGAAAGACACAACGAATTCTTAGGAGCAACCCTGGCCCGACCTTGATTAAAGCTAGACCACAACCCCTCTTCTTCCCTCGACTCAACATAACAGGTGCGAAGCGACCGCAGCAAAGTTTAACCACATGTGTGCAAATCATAATTCTCTCATCACATCAGAATAAATAATTTCTGCTTTTTTTTTGCGTTCCCTACCCCATATTCGCTACTTTATTTCCACTTGTACTAGCTATAAGACCTTCTTCACTGAAAATAAAGTCACTTCCTTTTTATTATTTCATTTCCTTGAATATAGACCTCTCAAACCTGTTTTTTTTTCCCTGACGGTTTTCTCATTCACATCAAAAATAGCCCTCTTAAATCCCACTCTGTTATTCTTCTTTCTCCCATGTTCCCCGTAAAATTACGCTTAAATTTAGACCTCCTTTATTTATCCTCAACCTACCAATAAAAAAATAGTTCAACCCGCCTTTTCTTTCCGTAACTCCGTGTAATATTAATATACTCACTTCACGTATTAACACTGTTTGCTCTCCTTTTTTTAAAAATTTCAATTCTTAACTAAACAAATAATAGAATACTCAAAGATATACAACAATTAAACATTCTTAACACTAACAGACACCATCCCATTTCATTCTTATCCTCCTGCAATTTCTTACACATAAACAGTTCCATTATCACTCTAACACATTTTTTTCTTGCACAGCAAAATAAAACATTTATCCTGCCAATTATTTCATCCATTATTTTGATAAATCTCTTTAATATTAAATTTAGATTTTAAAAACTTTCAACTATCTTTCACCAATTCCAATATTATCATTTGCATATACCATTATTCATCACCACATTAGTTAAATCATTGCAAAAACAAAACCTTTTACCTTTCTCTACTAATTAGCACCATTCCATTCAAGGCACAAACACAAAAACTTCACACTATCCCTAAACCAACCCTCTTCTCCATTCATCAATATTAATTTTTCCTAAATTCTCAATCAGAAACCAACACACCCATCAAACCAACTTACACTTTCTGGAAAAAAAAAAAATCAATGAAAAAAAACACCTTACCAAAACACACATTACATTCCTTTCCTCTGAACAAAATCAGAACAAAACAAAAAAAACTCTTACATTTTCTGAAAAAACAATCTCCAGAACAAACCCACAAAAAACTCATTTCTCTGTCGAAAAAAAACAAGAAAAAACAACCATAAAAACTTACCCATTTAATCAAAAAAATCACGTTTTTTCTCCTACTTCCAGCACCATCTCGGAACTGAACGCCAAAGCGGACCAGATCACCCAGGGCATCTCAGCGCTGGCACAGATCTACATCGACAATCCCCCGGGGTACAGACGCAGCCAGGGGCACCAGCAGAGTGGGGGACGCTGAGGCAGATGTTGAGGAATATATTTTTTTGAAGTGAGATCGTGTTTGATAAAAAAAAAAAAAAAAAAAAAAAACATGATAGGAATGGAGGACGATAAAAGATACATTTTCTAAAGTGAGAAGTGCTGATAAAAGTATGTATGTGAATGAGAATGAATGATATTTTTTGGGACCCAGATCTACATCGACAATCCCCCGGGGTACAGACGCAGCCAGGGGCACCAGCAGAGTGGGGGGCGCTGAGGCAGATGTTGAGGAATATATATACTATAATATTTTTTTTTTTTTTTTTAATGAGAAATTTATAGTTTTTAAAGGGAGATGTGCTGATTGAAAAAAGGGTTTGTGGATGAGAATTAAAATTATATTTTCTTAGGCCCAGACCTACATTGACGATAAAAGATACATTTCTAAAGTGAGAAATGCCTGATAAAAGTATGTATGTGAATGAGAATGAATGATATTTTTAGGCACAGATCTACATCGACAATCCCCCGGGGTACAGACGCAGCCAGGGGCACCAGCAGAGTGGGGGGCGCTGAGACAAATGATGAGAAATATATTGTTTTTAAAAGTGAGAATTTTGCTGATAGAAAAGGGGTTTGTGAATGAGACATAATCGGAATGGAGGACGAAAAAAGATATATATACATAATTTTTGAAGTATATATATTTTAAGGTGAGAAATGCTGATAAAAGTATGTATGTGAATGAGAATGAATGATATTTTTGGGACCAGATCTACATCGACAACTTGACATTGACGCAGCCACGGACACCAGCAAAGTGGGGAACGCTGAGACAGATGTTGAGAAATAATACATTTTTTTAAAGTGAAAAACACTGATAAAACAGGTGTGTGAATGAGAATGAATTATATTTTTGGGTACAGCCAGACGTATTCAGAGACATTACTAGAATGGAAGGCGATATATTTGTTTTTAAGTGTGAAATGTTGATAAAAAGTGTGTGTGAATGAGAATGAATGATATTTTTGGGCCCAGATCTACATTGACAGTCCCCGGGGTATAGAGCACCCATAGACATCATCAGAATGGAAAACAATATAAAAAATATTTGTTTTTTGAGGGGAAAAAAAGCTGATAAAAGAGGTGTGTGAATGAGAATTAAATTATATTTTTGGGGCCAGATCTACATTGACAGTCCCCCGGGGTAGAGACGTACCCAGAGACAACAAAAAAATTACAGACGTTGAGACAAGTTTATTAAAAATGATTTTTGAAGAGTGAGAAATGCTGATAAAGAGTGTATGAATGAGAATAGATAGAGGGAGACAGACACAGAGACTAAGGAAAATGGACAGGAAGACAGACATAGACTGAGGAAAGTCGACACACAGACAGACAAAGACTTCAGGAAAGCAGATACAGACAGATATAAACAGACCAAGACTGAGGAAATTGGAAAGACAGACATGCAAAGACTAGACTAAAAAAACAAAGACACAGACAGATAAAGACTTAGGGAGACAGACAGACAAACAAGCAAAAAAAAAAAAAAAAGACTGAAGAAAGTGGAGAGACAGATAGACTAAAGCTGAGGGAAACAGAAAGACAAATACAGAAGAATACAGAGTACACAGACAACCAGATAGACAAAGACTTTGAAAAACAGACAGGCAGAAAAAGACTGGGGAAATAGACTGACAGCCAGATACACAAAGACTGGGGAAATTAACAAACAGAGAGAGACTTAGGAAAATAGACAGACAGACAGACACTAAGGAAAATAAACAGCCAGACAGAGGAAAAGACGGGAAAATAGACAAACAAAGACTGGGGAAAGACAGATGACAGACAGACAAAATGACAGAAACTGAGACAGTTGCTAACAAAAAATAAACAAATAAATACAAACTAACATACGTACTGAGAAACTGACCAACAGACTTCAATAAATCAGGGAGTGAGAAAGAGAGAATGAGAAGGGAAAGGGAAAAAGGAGTAAAAAAGAGAATTACCAAAAATTATAATAATAAAACACACAAAAAGCATGAGAGAGAGAGAGAGAAAGAAGAGAAATACCCCCAAAAATTATAATAATAGCACATAAAAAGAATGAGAGAGAAAGAGAGAGAGAAAGTTTAAATGACAAACGTAACATCTGACGCTACACATTAATAACTATGTAAATCATAAAGACTAGCGTTTAATGGGTATTATTTCAAACCGTATTGGCATTATTTATACTCGTATATTTATATTATTTATCCTATTAGCTTTTAAGGTTAATAACATGCAAGAAAAGTAATTTAGTTTCTTGTAAGAATAACAGTAACGCTGCCTCATCGGACAGTCTCTGTTGTATCTCTGTAAGAATAATAGTAACGCTGCATCTCACAGTCGTTTTTGCTCAGAGTTTTATATAAATGAATAAATAAGCAATTAGATTATAAGTATGATTTATTTGTTTATCTATTCATGCATTTATTTATTCTTCACTTTGTACATTATTTACCTATTTTATAAGAAGCATATGAATAAACTTTCCTCTATGCAGTGATGGAGACATCCTGTGGGATTCAAGGAATTTATTTTATTTCAATCCTTATTTTAATGTTATCTTTTATTGGATTGCACACTTTGATATATATGAATAATTTTGATGAATATTCAAGTTTCTGGAATATCTACATTAAATCTAATAACTTTGTATTTATCTAAAATTTTAATATTGATATTTGATATTGAATTGTATCTCGATAAAATCAAAATAACTTTGTATTTATCTAAAATTTTAATATTGATATTTGATATTGATTTTTGTGTTTGTGTGTGTGTGCCTGTGTATGTGTGTGCCTGTGTGTATGTGTGTGAGCGTGCGTGCGTGCGTGTATGTGGATGGGCGTGCGCGTGCGTGTGTGTACATTTGTGTATGTAAGCGTGTATGTGCATGTATGTGTGTGAATGAATCATGTATGTATAGATGATAATATTTGTGAATCATAAAGCCTTACATTGAAAATATCCGCAAGGAAGTTCATATGGTTACATACACATGCACACATATAATAAAAACATACTAAAATAAGCACCTTTATCATGAAAATCCTTGAAAAAATCGAATTCAAATACACTAGATGGCGCGCACTGTTGCCAAACGCATGATACACAGCCCCGTTATCTGGGCATTTAAACTTTAAATACCCCTCTGCCATACCCAGCCTTTTCCATGGGTTCTAAACATCATGTTGCTCATAATTATACTATATTATTGTTATTTACGCGTTTCTTCAGTTTGTATTTTTATTCTGACATATACATTTGGCAACAGGGCAACGGGCGCGACATTTTTAAAAACAAAACTTTGCGTGAAGCTACAGACCCCTAATTTTGCTCGCTTCTCGCACCTAATAACAGCAAGTACTGTGTTATTTTGTGATGTTTTTGATTCCACGGTTATCAAAGAAGGTTTCCATTACAAAAAAAAGGACCAAGAAGCAAGTGAAACCGCGATGGAAAACGATAAAAAATACAACCATTAATATTAGCGAAGATGTCTGTCACGTTTATCTTGTTTTTTCATGTTTCTCTTAAGGAAATTATGGAGTTCAGCATCTTCAGGTATTGTTTGAAATAAGCCCACGAGTTGCAAGTAACTGTAGGAAATTTTTGTATGATGGTATAGTAACTGAAACATCAAAATATGTCGGGTTTATGCATCATACTGAAATAGGTTATATACCTCTCGATTCTTTCCACATAAATAACTGTATAACTGAATTTGCTTATATCATAATACCAGGGAAATAATTATTCATTTTTATTTTCCTTCCAACTCGCTTCGAAATTAAACGAATAATCAAACCCCTTCATAAAAAAATCCTATCAAGTGTAATTTAAAAAAAAAAAAAATCAAATCGTTACTTTATTTTCCCTCCAACTCGCTTCGAAATTAAACGAATAATCAATACTCCAAAACTGAAAAAAAAAAAATCTCATAAGGTGTAAATTCATTTTTTAAAAAACGAGACTCTATCAGGTGTAATTTTTAAAAATTATCTCAAAGCTCCATTAACCTCCACCCGCCTTGACAAATGACGTCACGACATCGCTCGATCTACGCGATGTCATGACGTCACACCCGCTGCCCTTGCTAATGACACTGAAAACCAACGAAAGTGTAACGATGACTAAGAAGGAGAAAAGAAGAGGAAAAAAGTGAAGAGTGTAAAAAATACGATAATTGTCGCCCACTTATACCTATT
>NW_020869615.1:494622-507122 GCF_003789085.1 Penaeus vannamei | reverse complement strand
TGATTTCAAAGTGTTTTATTCTTATTGTTTATTTATTTATTCATAGTGATTTTAAAACTGCTGATTTTTCTTTTTTCTTCCTTTTATTATTGCATTTTTTTCTGTCTTTCGTTCGCGTACCTAGAATGTGTGAGAGTGTGTGTGTCTTTACACACACACGTATGTGTGTCTGTGTGTCTTTACGTGGTGCGTGTATGTTTGTTTGTTTGTTTATGTGTGTATGTATGTACGTAAATAAGTATATGAGTACGCGCGCATATATGACTGGGTTTCCTACCTGTGCCTTAGGTGGTGTTGTTGGAACAGCTGTTGGTTGGTACAAAGATCTCCCTAATGTCCACAACTATTGGGGTTGGGTTGAAAGGAAATTATAGGCATGTGTTGAAGCGAAAATAGATAAAATTTGAATATACGTAAGCACGGACATATGCGCGTACATACTCACACAAGCGTAGACACACATATGCGCATACACACACACACACACACACACACACACACACACACACACACACACACACACACACACACACACACACACACACACACACACACACACACACACACACACACGTACGCACATAGACACACACACGCACACACACGACCCCACTCTCAGACTTCCGACACATGCCCGAATCCCGAACATAATATCTAGGCTAAGGAAAATATGATACGCGGAGTATGTACGGGTTTTACTTACTAATTGTAACTAAATATTGCGTAAAGTCATGTCTTCATAGCGACCCCATTAAAAAGCAACTTGTACATAGGCCTATATTCTTATTTTTTCTCTTTCTTTCTTTCTTTTGTTTGTCTCTCCAAATACATAAAATCCGCATCATGTTCACTCTATAATTCGCACCATCAGTGTTTGTTGCTTCACTGTAATGAGTCGAATCGCGTCTTCATTGCTTCAATATTGAGTCGAACCGCGTGTTCATTGCTTCACTGTAATGAGTCGAATCACGTGTTCATTGCTTCACTGTAATGAGTCGAATCACGTGTTCACTGCTTCGCTTGCAGACTGTAGTGTCAGTCGTGACTTTGCAAGTTCTATTTTTAGTTACCTCAGGAAGTGTGTCTTGTTATTCACTTTCTCGTTCGATTATATAAGAGAAAAAATTCGCAAACGTCATGGGAGAGAGTGCCTTTTGTATCAGGTAATGGTTAATAGTTATTAGTGGAAGAATTTGTTGTTGGCTATGATCATGATTTGTATTTTGTGATTTTGTGTAGGGTTTTGTCCTCGTTTGGAAGTGGTTGTGCGAATAAGGGGCGAGTTGTTGATTTCAGTATTCGCCCTTTTAGTTGATTTGTCATGAATTTATTAGTGTTATATTATAAGGAAACTAATCATAATGAAGTGGAGGTTATAATGAAACGCAGGGGAAAAAATCGAGTTACATATTTATATGGTGTTATTACTCATAGATAATCATTTATAACTCCACTTGAAAATGCCAAAACATTCTAATATTTCACCAACTTCAAGAAAGAAATCGTGCACATACGTTTCTACAACAAAGTATATTCTTGTACTGTGAACTTCGATAACCACCTTATGTTCGGTCAGGGCAACCCCCCCCCTCCCCGTCACCCCCTCCCCCCTTCCCCTTCACCCCTCCCCTTCCCCTTCACCCCCTTCCCCTTCCCCCCACCCCCCCTTCCCCCTTCCCCCCTCCCCCCTTTCCCCCCTCCCCCCTTCTCCCCTTCACCCCCCCCCCTCCGCGTACAAACACTTTCTTTACTGTGGTCGACCGTTGTACATCTGGCAGCCGGTTCTCGTACAGCGACATATGTTATCGTACGCGAGTTCATACGAGCCTGCTGGAGGAGGAGGCATCGATTTGTCAATTGTTTTTCTTTTTTTTTATGAATTCCGGATTGTCGTGTAATAATTAATAATGTTTTTTTTATCGTATTGTAGAATTTTGGTGCGAGGGTGATAATATGTGGAAAAAAAAACTTTCAATGTTGTTAGATTTCGCACACTTCACACAGGGGTTTGTTTACAATATTTTATCTTATTTATACATTATTTTTTTTAACTACCTTTTTTTTTTTTTTGGTGCGAGGGTGATAATGTGTGGAAAAAAAACTTCATGTAGGTGTATACAGCAAGTCAGACTAGAGAGCTGTGTTGTAACAATATTTTCTCCTGTGAGTAATGTATTTGGAGTTGTTTTAAGTATATCTCTCGCATGTGAAGAAAGTCATTGATCAGTACGGCACGTTAGATCGATAGAATTTTGTGGCTCCGAGCTTTTGTTTTTTTTTTTTTTTAGTGGATGCTTCTGGACGTGATTAAGTTCACCTGACCCCCCACCACCCCCGCCCCCCCTCCCTTTTCCTTTATTTTCCCTCGCCCACGCCCAATATTCCCGTGTTGACCAGCAATATTTCCCAACCAGTGAGATGGTCCACTTCCCTCTTTTCCCCTCGTCTAGTTTTACTCTGGTGTCTCTCCCCCCTTCCCCCTTCCCCCCCTTATTCCGCTCCACCTCCGGTCCCCACCCTTTCCGCCGTGTGGGAGAGAAGCGTTTGTTTCGAGGGAATGGATTTGGTGGTAGGGCTTAGAAGCTAGCTCTCTGTAGGGCGGTTCGATCATGAAGCGATCATTGCAGTAATCCATAGAAATTCGACGGCGATACCCAATGAATGCGCGTCAGGTGTGTTCTCTCTCCTGGTGTGGTTCCGGTCTCTCTCTATCTCTCTCGTCATACCCACACACACACACACCACAGTTTATCCATATCCATAGACGTTCACATTCTAGGCTCGGTTTTAGGCGAAGGATATAGATAACAAACGTGACTTTTTGATACAGACTTAAATTTAGTAAACGGAAGCTGGATCTAAGTTGGTCTATATTACCGTTTTCCTAAGAATAAACTAAGCCAGAAATCAGACATTTAAGTAGAAAGTCCTGGGTCAGAGCGAGAGAGAGGAGAGAGAGAGGAGAGAGAGAAGAGATAGGGAGAGAGAGAGAGTAAGGAAAGGGAGAGATGAAAGAGATAGATCAGACAGAACTAAAGTAGCAAAAGCAAAAGGCGAAGAGCACAACCGAATTATCTGGAGCTGGAAGTTGCTCGACTATCCGTAATGCATTCAATGAGGAATGTTAACTGTCTTTCCGCATTTTTTCTCCTTCCCGGTCCGATCTCTCGAATTGGAAAATTTAGCTCAGCTCGGCCGCCTCTCTGGAAGCATAGCCACCGATAGAGAAAACGGCGAGAATTGGCCCAGATGATTGTTCGAAAGGAAGTCAGTGTAATGTAAGTTTAGAAGCAAATTATACAAATGTATGATCCATCAAGACAAGCAAATATCCGATGTGCGGGATAGGGGGAGGAAGGAAGGGAGAGGGAGTGGGTGGAGAAGGGAGAGGGGAGAGAAAGGAGGTGGGAAACGGGAAGAAGGGCGAGTACAGGAAGGGAGTAGGAAGGAGATGAATGGGAGTGAGAGCGGAGAGGAAGGGAGATGGAAGGAGGAAGAGGGCGGAACCGAGGAAAGGAAAGTAGAGCGTAGAAGAAAGGGCGGAGAGGGAGGAGAAGGGGATGAAAGGAAAAAGAAGGTTGGAATAGAAGAGAGGGAATTGAGGAAAAGAGGAGGAGAGAAAAAGGTGAGAGAACGAGGAGAGGGAAAGAAGGGAGACAGGAGAGAGATATTGAAAAAAGCCCAGAAGGACAGGAAGGAGATGCGCGGAGATGGACGTGAGAAGAATGAAGGGGAGAAGGGAGAGCGACAAGCGGAAAGAAAGCCCCGGAGACCACGCCCCTCTTTTTTGTTTGTTTATTTTGTGTTTTTGTTGTGTGTGAAGGGGGGGGGGGAGGGGGGGTTTGGGTTAGGGCCGCGCCCCCCCGCGCCCGCCCCCCACGCCCCGGGGATTGTTTTGTAGTGTTGGTGTTGTTTATTATGAGGACGAGTTTTGAGATATGAATCTATGGAAGGGATCAGAGGCAACCCGGCACAGCCCCGGGTCCCCACGAGGAAATCGCGCGCCCAGCGGGCCCGCCCGCCAAAGGAAAAGAAAGGGCTTGAAAGAAACAGAGAAGAGAGGGAGAGGGGACAGTGCAATTAGAGATCACGAGAGAAAGGAGCAATAGGTGAAGACGGGGGGGGGGCGGAAGAAGCAGGGATTAGAAATGTATTGAACACGCAGACTACCCCCTGGAAAAGCTAGGGGAAAAAAGAGGGATAGGAAAGATTGTAGGAGAGCTAAAGAATTGGCGGTGATATATGAGGAGGGAAAGAGTAAAGCTAAAAAGGTAACCGGAAGAGTAGGGATGACGGGTCAGACAGACACAAAAGAAAGGGGGGGGGCCGAGAAGAGTGAAGGACGAAAAGGTGCAGAGAGAGGAGGGAGGGGGGAGAGGGTGCTTCCGCACCGCCCCACGTCCCCCGCCGCACCCACGATAGGGCATGTATTGTTTGGGCCTGGGATCCGAGGTGAGAGGTATATATGATGGGAAGCCTCGTGGCGCACCACAGAAATAGCGACCGCAACCACATTATATCGGTAGAACCACGTTTGTGAGAAAGGAAAGTAAGAATGAAAAGGGATGGATAAAAATTCAAAATTGTGCATGTCCTAGTGAATATTACTGTCTAATATATGGTCCGAATTTTTTTGTCAAATTTATGCATGGCCTGTCCCCAGTGAATATATACAGGTCGGTTTGTCAAAATTGTGCATGTCCCAATGAATATTCATTATATACAGGTCGGTTTGTCAAAATTGTGCATGTCCCAATGAATATTCATTAAATATATACGGCCGGTTTGTCAAAATTGTGCATGGCCTGTCCCAATGAATATTCATTATATATGGCCGGTTTTGTTAAAATTGTGCCATGCCCGACCCAATGAATTTTCATAAATACGGACGTAGAAATAAAGGCATATCTGTCTATATATCAGATAGATATGAATTTAACTATTTGCTCGGTTGATATGCATGTCTAGACTGATACATATGCATTTATTTCTTATTTCTAACTAACCTGCAGATAGACATGCATATACACAGAAATAGATGCATATCTATCGGTCTAGACATGCATTTTTACCGGACAGATCGATAGATAATTGTATATCTATCAGATAGACAGACAGATATGCATTTATTTCTGTGTATATGCATGTCTATCTGCAGGTTAGTTAGAAATAAGAAATAAATGCATATGTATCAGTCTAGACATGCATATCAACGGAGCAAATAGTTAAATGTATATCTATCAGATATATAGACAGACATGCCTTTATTTCTACGTCCGTATTTATGAAAATTCATTGGGTCGGGCCTTAAACAAGTTTGACGAACTGGCCGACTGTCTCCACCTCTGTATGGCAGGCAAGATAGAGCCTAAATTCGGGAGCAATGAGTGGACTTAGGTTGAGGGAAAATAGACTCTAGTTTGGTCTAAAACCCTATAAAAGAAGAAAGAAGACTTTGGTTGTGAGGGCGATTTTTTTCTTTTCTTTTCTTTTATATATGTGGTGTTACCGTTTGTGTCTGCAGATTATTTCCTGTGCCGACGATTGCAAATTTTAGTCTTACGTCAGTGATTGTCAACCTTTTTACACACACGATCCCTCTCTCCCAACACATGCGCGACTCCCCATCATAATATTTCGGCTAAGGAAAATATGATATGCAGGAGTATGTACGGTTTTAATTACTAATCATGACTAAGGAAAATATTAAATGCAGGAGTATATATGGGTTTTAATTACTAATTGTAAATTAATATTACGTAAAGTCATGTCTTCATAGCGACCCCCATTGAAAAGCAACTTGTACATAGGCCTATATTGTTAATTGTTTTTTGTGTGTTCCTTTCTTTCTTTCTCTTATCTCTCTGCGTCCATATTTTTTTTATTTTTTTTAATTCTTATTTCACGTGATAGGTATTTTTAAGTCCATTTCTTTCGACGTGAAAATCAATCATTTTTTTTACTAAGGTGATTCCTTGCCAGAAAAAAAAGAAAACAAAAACGCTTTTCATCAACTATTTAATAAAAACACCAGCATATTAACTCTACATATGTTTACACGTGTTATTATGCTTGCGCTCGGCTGTGTATGCATGCGTATCACGTGTGTATTAATATAAGCCCGTGTGCGTATGCGTGAAGCAATTATTTCGCCTAAAAATATAGCAGCAATGAATACATACATAATACGCACATAATCTACCTACCTTGTTGTTGTGTGTGAGAGAACCGCTAAAAAAATGAGACTAATTCCTATGTATTTTCTCGTTATGTCATTATCTTCACTTCCTCAATTTCTTCGTATTTTATCGTCATACTACGAAGGTCGCGTTAGAGCCGTAAAGTGAAGTAGTTTGAACGGCTGTGTATAAAGTGAATGGAAAGTTGTAGTGTGTTGAGAGGTTGGTTGGTTGGTGCTTGTTCGCTAAGGTCAACCGGTGGAAAATCGTCTTGGGTGGAATTTATGAAAGGTATCAGTAGGTTGATTGTGGTTTTGTGTGTGTGTGTGTGCGCGCTTGTGTGTGTGTGTGTGTGTGTGCGCTTGTGTTTGTGCGCGCTTGTGTTTGTGCGTGCGTGCGTGCGTGTGCGCGTGCGTGTGCTTGTGTGTGTGTGTGTGTGTGATCGTGCGCGTGCGTGTTTGTGCGCGTGCCTGTTTGTGCGTATGTGTGTAAGTGTGTGTGTGTTTGTGATTGTCAATAAAAGCACACATAAAATTAATAGAAAGTAGATGTCAGTCTGTTCTATTTATGCAAGTAGATGTAGTATTATTGTTTACACTACAAGGTAATTATGACATTCATTCCTGTTCTGCCTAATTTAATTCTTTGAATAAAATATACGCGAGAAAAACATGTTCTGACAAGTACTAACAACAGTCGCACTTACACAGAGACGCCACCTAATGCTATCTGTCGGTTATTGCAAATATTATCTAGCTAACTATTTATTTGTGTATCGCTGTCCTGTCCAATCGTGCATTTGTCTATCTGTCTGTTTATTTGTCTGTCGACCTATCCACCTATCTCTGTCTCTGTCTGTCTCTCTGTCACTCTGTCTTCTCTGTCTCTCTGTCTCTCTGTCTCTCTCTGTCTCTCTCTGTCTCTCTCTCTCTCTCTCTCTCTCTCTCTCTTCTCTCTCTCTTCTCTCTCTCTCTCTCTCTCTCTCTCTCTCTCTCTCTCTCTCTCTCTCTCTCTCTCTCTCTCTCTCTCTCTCTCTCTCTCTCCTCTCTCTCTCTCTACTCCTCTCTCTCTCTCTCTCTCTTCTCTCTCTCTACTCTCTCTCTCTCTCTCTCTCTCTCTCTCTCTACCTCTCTCTCTCCTCTACTCCCTCTCTCTCTACTCTGTCTCCTCTCTCTCTTTTATACGCACACACACACACACACACACACACACACACACACACACACACACACACCACACACACACACACACACACACACACACACACACACACACATATATATTTTTTTTTTTTTTTTTTTTTTTTTCTTTAATAATCCAGTAAATTAACGCACTACTCCAGATCGACCCAAAAGGTATTAGTAGTACATTATGATACCACTCTGCATCACGCGCGCATGACCATTAGTGCATAACCGAGCCGCTCTTTCCCTGACTGACAGCTGAGGGATGTCGCTGTCTACTTTCCAAAAAGCACATGGGAGAAACTGCTAAAATGGGGGGAGGGGAGAAGGGGGGGAAGAAGGGGTTCTGACCCTCTTTTTTATGGTAACTTGCGTTTCCGGTGTGTAGGCCTATAGGTGCGTGCTCTCTTTTCTCTCGTTCTCTTTCGTTCTCTTTCTCGTTCTATGGTTTATTTTGTATCTATATCTTTCTTTCTTTCTTTCTCTTTCTGTCTGTCTCTATTTGTCTGTCTGTCTCTATCGTGTCTGTCTCTCTATCTCTCTCTATATCTGTGTCTCTCTCTATCTGTGTCTCTCTCTCTGTCTCTGTCTCTCTCTCTGTCTCTGTCTCTCTCTCTCTCTCTCTCTCTCTCTCTCTCTCTCTCTCTCTCTCTCTCTCTCTCTCTCTCTCTCTCTCTCTCTCTCTCTCTCTCTCTCTCTCTCTCTCTCTCTCTCTCCTTCCTTCTCCCTCCGTCCCTTCCCTCCCTCCCTCCCTCCTCCCTCTCCCACTCTCTCTCCCACTCTCTCTCCCTCCCTCCCTCCTCCCTCCCTCCCTCCCTCCCTCCCTCCCTCCCTCCCTCCCTCCCTCCCCTCCCTCCCCTCTCCCTCCCCCCCTCTCCCTCCCTCCTCCACTCTCTCTCTCTCACGTTTTCTCACGCTCTCTATTCCCGACTATATATCTATCTGTGTTTGTTTATTTCCTCATTGCACACATCCGCAAACGCACGAAATAATTCAACGGAAGGAATGATAAGAAGAAGAAGAAAAAAACACGAATAATCCGAAGGCCTTTTCGCTCTCTTGCTTCGTACTCTGGAGAAGCAGTATTCCGAAAAGCCTTTTGCATGTTAACTGTTGTTTTGTTGTTGTTTTTGTTTCTTCTTCTTCTTCCATTTGTTGTTTTGTTTACATTTTCTTCAGCGTGAATCCTGTACAAACACATACACACACATGCATTGTTTTATATATGTGTATATATATGTATGTATATATATTGTGTTTGTGTGTGTAATGTGTGCACGTGTACATATACAAACATATATATTATATATATATATATATATATATATATACTATATATATATATATATATATATATATATATATATATATATATAGATATATATAAGATATATATAGAATATATATATATATATATATATATATATATATATATATATATAGAGAGAGAGAGAGAGAGAGAGAGAGAGAGAGAGAGAGAGAGAGAGAGAGAGAGAGAGAGAGACAGAGAGAGAGACAGAGAGACAGACAGACAGACAGACAGACAGAGAGACAGACAGACAGAGAGACAGAGAGACAGACAGAGAGAGAGAGAGAGAAGGGAGGGAGGGAGGACAGAAAGAGAGAGAGAGAAAAAAAATCTCTCCTTCTTTTTCTGTTTTTAGCTTCCTCATCGTCCAGCTTAAAATGCGATAATATACTTCGCACACTTTTGATATGTGCAGATTCATGTACCTCCCCTCCCCCTCCCCCTCTCTCCCTCCTGGATCTAGATGAACGAGAGTTATTTATGGCCGCCATTTTTTCACATTTCATTCTCTGCTGGAGGATATGTTCGTAAAACCGCCCACGTGTTATTGTTGTTGTTTTTTTATTGGTTGTTAGTACTTCATTTTTTTTTTCATATTTCGTCTTTTTATTTGTAATGATATTTTTCGTTTTTTTTATGTTGTGGTTGTTAATTTGGTTTTTAAATTTAGGGGGTGGATTCAACGGATGATCTTGTTATATCTGAGAAAAATTAGGATAAGTTATTGTAGGTTGTATATTTATTTTACAATTATTGTTGTTGTTTTTGTTGTGGTTCAGAAACTATTCGCTGGATCGTTTTTTTGTTGTTTGTTGTTTGTATGTTTGCTTTTTTTGGAAATCATCGTTGTTGTTTTTGTTATTTTATCATTATTACTAGTAGTATTTTGTTATTATCGATGTTATCATTATCATTGTGATGTTGATATTATTGTCATTATTATTGTTATTATTATTGATATTATTACTATCATTATTATTATTATAACCATTAGCATTGTCAATGTGACAATGATAATGGTGCTAATGATGAAGATAATGAGTCAGATCTTTAATAATGATAATGATGCAAGTAATAAAGATAATGATGCAATTAATGAAGATGGTGACGCCAATAATGAAGATAATGTGTCGCAACATAAACGACTCACCACAGCCTCCCCCCACCCCCACCCCACCACCAGCGGCAGCCTAGATCATAAACTTTTTTTTTTCTTCTTTTTTTTTTTAAGAAAATGCGTTATATTTACTTCATCACATTGACAATGACCAAGCACATCGTGACATCTACGAATCCGAGACCCACAGACTGTTACGTCAGACGGGTGTGGATTCTGCCTCCTTCTCCTTCTTTTCCTTCTCTTCTGTTCTGTTTCCGCGTTCTCCATTTCATTCATCTTCTCTCTATCTGTCTGTCTTTGTCTCTGTGCTTTATATCTGTCTATCTAGCTCTGTCATCTGTCTCTGTCTTTATCTCTATCTCTATCTATCTGTCTCTGTCTTTATCTCGTCTTCTACTCTCTGTTGTTCTCTGTCTCTCTCTCTCTATCTATTTGTGTATCTATCTGTCTCTGTCTATCTATATCTCTGTCTATCTATCTATCTATGTATCTATCTATCTCTCTCTCTCTATCTATCTATCTATCTATCTGTCTGTCTTGTATGTGTCTCTGTCTCGGTCTCCGTCTCTGTCTCAACCTCTGCTCTCTCTCTCTATCTCATCTATTCTAAATCTATCTGCCTCTAGCTCTCTCAGGTCTTCGTCTATCTATCTACTTATCTATCTATCTTCTATCTAATCTATCTAGTCTATCTCTATATCTATCTATCTATCTATCTATCTATCTATCTATCTATCTATCTATCTAATCTATCTATGTAATCTATCTACTGGTCTCCTGTCTCTGTCTCTGCCTTTCTCTTTCAGTTAATTTTAATAAAATCGTACATGAAAATAATACGCTTTTCCTTCGGCTCTTCAGCTTTCTCGTTAATTATGCAAGAGGAAGAATTATTCATGTTATTCATGTAGACAGTGCGCGTGTGTGTGGGGGGAGGGGGTGGCGGGGGAGTGGTAGACAGGTGCACGGTGTGTGGGGGGGAAGTGGTAGATAGGTGCATGGTGTAGATGGTGTGTAGGGGGATGTGCACGTGTTTGGGGTGCACGGGGATTGGCGGGGGGGGGGTGAGTAAGTGCAGTAAGATGGTATAGGATAAACAGTGTATATTCTGTTCTGGATGGAAACTTCTACCTTTTCTGCTACCTTTCCCTTCTACTTCTACTTTTTCATTTTCACCCTATGTATACCGCCCTCTTCGTTCCATCCTCCCCTCCCACATCCCTCCACGCTCCTTCCTCCATCTTTCGCATCCTCTCTTTCTTTCTCTTCTCCTTCCTCTTCTCTTCTTCCTCTTCTCTTCTTCTTTTTCATCGCCTTCCTCCGCATACCTACACCTCTCTCACCACCTCTTCCTCCCCCCTCTTCCTCCCTTCTGTTCACCCCTCCCCCTCCTCTTCCTCCCCCCTCTATCTCCACCGCCTTCCTTCTTTCCTTTCTCCTCCTGCACCCCCCTCACCCACCCTCCCTCCTCCCTCCTCTCCCTCCCCTTCCACCCCCCACCCCTTCCTTCCTCCCTTCCTCCTCCACTCCCACCCCCAACCCCTCCTCACCCCACCCCTTACTTCCTCCCTTCCATCCCCAACCCCTCACCCCTCCTTCATTCCTCCCCTCCACCCCACCCCTTCCTCCCCTCACCCTCCACCCCACCCCTCACCCTTTCCTTCCTCCCACCCCCCCCTACCCCTCCTGTCCACCCCCACCCACCCCATCCCTTCCCCCCCTTCACCCTACACCTTCCTTCACTTCCTTCCACCCCACCAACCTTCCTTCCTCCCCCACCCCCACCCCTACCCCACCCTTTCCTTCCACCCCTTACCCCTACCCTCCTCCTCCACCCCCACCCCTACCCCTCCTCTTCCTCCCCCACCCCTTCCTTCTCCTCCTCCCCACCCCCCCTCACCTCACCCTTTCCTTCCACCCCCTTACCCCTACCCCTCCTCCTCCACCCCCACCCCCACCCCTTCCTCCCTTCCTCCTCCAACCCCCACCCCTACCCCTCCTCCCCCCCACCCACCCTTCCCTTCCACCCCTACCCCTTCCTCCCCTCCACCCCCTTCCACCCCTCACCCACCCCTTCCTCCTCCTTCCTCCACCCGTTCTCTCCGCAGCGAGGTTGGCGAGGGCGGCCAGCTCGCTCGCTCCGGCCAGTGTTGTCTCGAGTGCCCGACTCACAGGACCGTCTCCCACGTACTCTCCTCTCTCTTACTCTCACGACATGGCGACGTCCCGTGAGTGTGGCCCTGCGTTTGGGGGTTCTGCTAGGGTTCTGTTGTGGATGGGGGAAGGGTTGGTTTTTATTCTTTGTTTTATTTTGAGGGGGATGGGAAGATTATTTTATTTATGGGGGGATTATTTTTTCTGTCTGCTGTTTCTGGTTCGGTTTGAGTTGTCTTCGTTTTGGCTTCTGCTAGGGGATGTGGGAAGGTTTTTTTTTATTTATTTTCTGTTTCTGGTTCGGGTTCGGTTGATTATTGTTGTTTTTTTCTTCTTTTTTTCTGGTTCGAGCACGTTGATTTGTTTGAAATTTCAATCATTAAATATTCTTCTTTTTTCTGGTTCGATTTCTCATTCTTCTTGTTTTCTTATTTTTGTCTTCTACTTCTACGGCTTGTACTTTTTCTCCATCTTCTTCTTTTTCCGTTTCTTCGTCTTCTTTTAGTTTTTTCTACTACTTCTTTCGTCTTGTATTTTTCTCCTCCTCCTTCTTC
>NW_020869615.1:469622-492122 GCF_003789085.1 Penaeus vannamei | reverse complement strand
CTCTCTCTCGTTTTCTGCTCTCGTTTTCTCTCTCTCTTTCTCTTGCTCTCTTCTCTCTCTCTCTCTCTCTCTCTCTCTCTCTCTCCTCTCTCTCTCTCTCTCTCTCTCTCTCTCTCTCTCTCTCTCTCTCTCTCTCTCTCTCTCTCTCTCTCTCTCTCTCTCTCTCTCTCTCTCTCTCTCTCTCTCTCTCTCTCTCTCTCTCTCTCTCTCTCTCTCTCTCTCTCTCTCTCTCTCTCTCTCTCTCTCTCTCCCTCTCTCCCTCTCTCCCTCTCTCCTCTCTCCCTCTCTCTCCCGTTCTCTCTCTCTCTCTCTCTTTATCCCGTTCGCTCTCTCTATTATATATATACATCTCCCCCCCCTCTCTCTCTCTCTCTCGTTTCCTCTCGTTCTCTCTCTCCCTCTATAAATTATCTCAACAGCTGAGACTCCAGAGTAGCATTTACGTCCAGCCCCGAAGGAAGGAATACAGCTATAACGGACACAGAATTCTATCTCGATGCCGCAGGGATATCTTTTTTATTTTCGTTTCTTCCTTCCTTTTCTTCTGGTTTAGATCAGATTTAGAGTTATTTTATTAGGTGTATCATTTTTTTTTATTATTTTATCGGTTGTACCAAGTTCGGAATTATTTTATCGGAATGGTATGAATGAGAATGAATATCTTCGCAATATAAGGGATGTTTTTGAACGGTTTCGAATATATCTTCGTCGGAAATACATGTATTTCTGACGAAGATATAATCGAAACCGGTTAAATAAATCTTTTGTATTGTGAAGATATATACATTCTTATTCATACCTGTTCTACATTTGTCAACATGAATACGGTTCAGTATTTTATCAGCTGTACCTAATTCAGAATTATTTTATCAGTTGTACCTAATTCAGAATTATTTTATCAATTGTACCAAATTCAAAGTTATTTTATCAGTTGTACAAAATTCAGAATTATGTCATCAGTTGTACCAGAATTTGAATTACTTTATCAGTTGTGGTATATTTCTGGTTGATTAGTGACGATAACAATCCGTAATCAGAAATGGGGTAATTGATATTAATGTAATTACTGGTTACTGAGCAATATTTTCCGTTTCTTTGTTTCGGTGTAATACAAATGTAGGTCATTGCAGCTCAATGACTGGGGGAGGTTATACAGAACGTACTTTATTAAATCTGCTTAGGGCATTATATAGCCCTAAGCAAATTCAATAAATTTAGAATAAATAAATAAATAAATAAATAATGTACTTTATTGAAATTAAATCTGCTTAGGGTTATATAAGGCGGTATGTTGGGCGCTATGGCATGGTGATTTGTAAACGTTGTTAGATAATAATCCTAAATCCGTTATTTATCATCTTGATCATTTTTATTATTGTTATTATATTTTATTTTTTATTATTATTATTATTATTATTATTATTATTATTATTATTATTATTATTATTATTATTATTATTATTATTATTATTATTATTATTATTATTATTATTATTATTATTATTATTATTATTATTATTTCTTATTGATATTGATATTATTAATTTCATTGTTATTATCACTATTATTAGTGTTATTATTATTATTATTCGTATTATTATTATTGCTATCCGTATTATTATTATAATTACTCCTATTCGTATTATTATCATTATTATTATTGCTATTATTAGTAGGCGTTTCTTGCAAATTTACATCTGTTCTCACGACAGACATGACTAGACTTCCAACACTAGAAGGTTTTGTTTACGATTCCCCGGCGATAATTACCGTTCAACTTCAACCCAAACTCCCACAATAAATATCATTTGCAACCTCACGGAGTCAACAGAATGACATACCTAACCGTCACACGTCAGAGAAGTTTCACCCTTATTCCCACGTATTTTAAAATGGTACGTAATGATAGCGGGCGTGGAAGAGAAGAAAAAAAAATGGTACGAGCCTTTCCTGAAATTATTCCTGATGGCTGTCAAGTCGTGACGTCACGTCAGCCTGCACGCCGCATCTGGGTCAGCTGGTCACCCAGTACCTCGAGTGTATATGGTTAGCGATGGCGGTCAGGGAGAAACTTTTTTCCGAGATACTGTTCCATATATATATTTTTTTTTTTCTTTTTTTTTTTTTTTTTTTTTGGGGGGGGGGGGGGGATTGGTATTTTGTGATTGACTTTCCTTGCTTTTTTTTTACTTTTTTGTTTTTTTGACTTTAGGTTTAGTGATCTTGGTTGTGTTTTGATTTTTTGTTTTTTCTTAATTTTGTTTTTTTTCTCCTTTGTATTTATTTATCTATTTATTTTTACTTAGCTTCATAGTTTTTTGTTCTCTGTTTATTGATTTATTCATTTTTACTTAGCTGTCTCCAGTTGTTTTTTTTACTTTCGTTTTTCGTTTTTGTGTTCATGTTATACTTTTCGTATTTAACTTAGCGGTTTTCAGTTTGTATTTTTTTCAATCTTTCTTTCCTGCATGACAAAAAAAATACAAAAGCACACTCATGTTATACAACGTTCGGTATGTGATTTCATACATAAGACACTTTACGTCTCGCACAGAAATTACTCTCTGAGACAAACACGCTTACTAAATTAAATACGTAATATTGAGGTAAATAAAATTAGTAAATTAAATACGTAATATGGAGGTAAATTGTATTCGTAATATGGAGGTAAATTAAATTCGTAATATGGAGGTAAATCAAATAAGTAAATTAAATATGTAATAATGCGTAATAATAAACTCTCCCACAATCACATTAACAGAATAAGCTTGCAGTCCAATTCAGTTTTAATTTCATGGAGTAACAACATATTTTAATGGGAATATAATAACATAAATGTTTTCTTTCTTCTTGTGTCACCTGCTGCATATTACGTACTTAATTTAATATAATTGATTTAATTTATTCTGATATTTTTTCTATTATAGGTATTTTTTCTTTTTTTTACGTATAACATTGTTTTATTGTTGGCAGTATATATTTGAATTTGATTTTATATATATATATAGGTCTTAGCTCCAGAAAAATATATTTTGACTTTTTACGATTTATGCTCGAGTCATCAGTCATTACTTTTAAGATATTAAATAATCTTTTTTTTTTGTAATGTTGAAATTACGTTGTTGTTGCTTGGATCATTCGTTATTTGTTTACCTAATTGTTTGTTAAATATTTAAGCTAAAGTCATCGTTTTAGAGTATTCATTTGTTTATATAGTTTTAAATTGTTTATGTGTAGATCATTGTTCAGGCTATTGAAGTTATCGGTTGAGGCGTCGTTTGTTAAGGTAATTTATCTAAGCTATGGTTAGTTTCAGTCATCGTGCTTTTAAGAAATTTGTTTTGAAGAGACTGTTTGCATAAGTCATTTGTTTAATTAAGTTCATCGGTCTAGTAACATGTAGACAATAAGGCAAAACATGATTTACAAATAAATCCTATAGCAAATACATTTAGGAAGACAAAAAGAGTTTGTAAAATAGACGGAATGACAAAAATGGCAAATTTAGATGAAAAAACAAGGTAACGAGTATATAAAACCAAAAACATGTATAGATGAAAGAAACAATATAAAGACAGACAAACCTAGATCAATTCACAACAGATATTGATAGAAGCATAAGTCAGTGTACAATTATGCAGTAGATAGAAGGATAAACCAAGTTTTATACACCAGATATAAACATGCAAACCATACAACAAACACACACTGGATAGAAACGTGAAAACCATATGGCAACATAAACTATATAAATCGGCAGACAGACCGAGATATAACCCACACAACATACATACAGATGAAAACCATATTGTAATAGGCAGAGATGTAAACTAAGCAACATACATACGATAGAGATGACAACCATATTGTTACATAGACTTTATAAATAGACCTATATAAACCACACAACAGACCGTATATAGATAGATAAGCCATAGAGTAATATACACTACATAGAGTAGATAGAAGCACAAACCACAGGGTGACATACGCGCCATAAATAGACAGACATGTAAACCACGCAACACACAATACAAAAAGATGAAAACCATATGGTAACGCACACTCATAAATCAACACACAGACAGACACACACACGAACCGAATCTCACGTCCGCCCTGGCTAACCTACCTACCCCCTTCACGGTACTTGCTTCCAGGGAACGTAATGCTCCTCGCACTTGTCGCGGCGGCGGCGGTGGCGCTGGCGGCGGCGGCGGAGAAGCAGGTGGAGAAGGTCGAGGGAAAATCGACTAATCAAAGAAAGTCCCCGTTTGACATCACGTGGATGAATGAGTCCAACAAGAAAGTGCTTGACAACTTCATCACGTGGTACAAGCTCCAGCTCTCTCAGCTCGTCAATGTGAGTTTAGTTTTAGTTTGGGGTTGTATTTTTTTCTGTTTGTTTATGTGATTATTTGCTATGATCTATTCTTCCTTGAGTGATACAATTCACTCACTCACTCACTCTCTCTCCCCTTCCTTTTCCCCCTTCCCCCCCTCTCTCTCTCTCTCTTTCGAGTGAGAGAGGGGGGTGGAGGGAGAGAGAGAGAAATGGTGTTATGGGCCGTAAAGAGGTAGAAAGAGAAACTCCTCGAGGTGACCAAAGCCAGTGATTCCCCCTCCCTGTTATTTGCTGTTGATTTATTTCCCTGTTCCATACCTATGCCTCCTTCCTCACTCAATCTTTTGATTTATCATCCATTCCATCCAAACTCGCCCGCACTTTCTCCTTGCCCTCTTCCCCATCCTCCTTCACTTCTCGCATCACCATCCTGCGCTTCTACCCCCCTCCTCTTCACTTCACTCCTCCTCCACATATTCATCCACCTCCCTCTTTCTCGTGATCCTAATTTATTTGCTGCTCTTCCTTCGTCCCTCCTTTCTCTCCTTCGCTGCTGCTGCTCCTCTACCTCCTCCTCCTTGCACCTCCCCTTCATCCTCCTTCAGTCCTCCTTGCACCTCCTCCTCCCCCTCCTCCTTCGCTCCTCCCCCTCCAAAAAGACCAGAAACCCACCACACCGAGCAACAGCATCCAACCCCAACCTCCATCCTCAGCCTCCTCCTCCTCCTCCTCCTCCACAGATCCTCAACCCCGTTAACTGGAACCTCGACGTGGTGTTCCCAGCCGTGAGTTCCGTCATCACGTTGTACACGGGTCCCATCGTCGCCCTGGGGATCCTGCTCCTCATCTTCTTCACCATCCCGACGTTCGTGAGCGGTCTCCTGCTCAACCCCACCGGCAGGAGCTTCGATGGGTAAGTTGCTTGTCTTCTTGCTTGCTTGCTTGCTTGCTTGCTTGCTTGCTTGCTTGCTTGCTTGCTTGCTTGCTTGCTTGCTTGCTTGGTGGGCGGGCGTTTTCGAAAATGCAAATCCCGAAATGACCCCGAATTGTTTTTGTTTTTGTTTTGTAAGCGACTGATAATGTACTTAAAGGTGGTTTTGCGTCTAGAGGTAAAGGCAGAGTATCCCCTATGTACGTGGGTAGATGTACTGTTCACTGTAAATTTTGTCGCACATAGATGGTTCCATAAGTGCTCAGATCACTAAAGGAGTCAATTATTAGCCAAACATGACCTTATTAATACTGGTATCATTACTGACATTATGATCTTTATTTTGATTATCGGAAAAAAACAAAGGGGAAACTGGTGAGTTGGGTAGGCCTAGTAATTGACTCCCTCGTGACTACGTATTTTGTGGAGCCATCTGTGAAAATACAATCAATAAATTAAAGTTACAGTGGATATGGCATTCATCACAACGCAGAGGGCTAAATGAACTCTTGAACTGTTCCTGTTACTCTTAGAATATTCATCGAAACGTTTGTGCCGAAACTCGAGTCAAAATGATAGTTATAAAAAGGCGCTTGAATTGTTTTTGTTCAACTCTGTTAAAACATCGTATTTGAGGTGTCGGTATTTCATCTCGAAACGAAACATTATACAAACACTGAAATGACCCAGATTAAGCTCGTACATCATTCTCTTTTGAACTAATTGCCCTTCATCTAAACGCAAAATTGCACGCTTTGGCATGACTAAAAGAAATGAGTATATGTACGCTTAAAATCAAATACAAAGAAAAACGTAACCAACTTTTTCCGCTTGAGAGCTATTTTATGTCAAAAGCAAGTATTTGTACGTTGATGCTTTTACACTATTACGTACGCATATTCAGCGCAAAAACAAACACAACGGAAACCTATACTTGCCAAACAAAAGGACCAAATACTTCAAGAATATCATCGTCTTCCACCCCTTCCTCTTTGCCCCACAGAGCGATGTTTTCCCCGACCATCGACGCGGTGTGGCACGCGGTGCAGAAGGCCCTCGACCACACGGATTTCCAAGAATAGGAAGAGATCTGACCCGCCTTCCCTACAACACTGGCGATGTCTGGCCTGTTATGCGACATAACACGTTCTCTCACCACCGATCACTGTTGTAGTTTTGAAAGGATCGATACTACGTGCCATGGAGTACTGCTCTTGATGATACCTTATAATACTCATTGAATCTAGTTGAGATTTTAGGATTAATTTGTTGTTTCTTGTTGTGATTGTTATTGCTGTATTTATAAAATTTTGAATAAAAGCATATTGCATGTATTATTTTAATTTACCTTAGAATATTTGGATAATTATATGCCGTAATTCTAACCACCCGGTTATACTGTTTCAAAACATTATCAAATCATGGAGACAGAAATTGTAATTAGTCCCTTTACAAACAAAAATTATTACATCCTTGCTACAACAAGCAACACACCTATTACAACCACATTAGATAAAAAAAATAACTTCCCTCATTTTCTAAAAATCTATGAAGTCCATACATCAGATAACGTAGAACATTTCCCATTCCATTCACGCAACCCACTTTCAAAACCCTATTTCCTACAAATCCCAACCCTACTTAACCCACAAAACACTGACCCTCCACTCTATCCCCACAACCTTCTCCGAAAATCACCTCCTTATCAACACTTCCACGTGTATCTCTGTCCTCCACACCCCGCAGCCTGACGCCCACCCGAAAGAAGGTTCCTCGTACCACGCGCCCTCATAACAGTACCTAGCACGGTGACCTCCAGGCCGACGTCTTACCTGGCGAGCTATTAGGGATCATACGCATTACCATCAACCACTTGTCAACACTGCGGTTTGGATAATGTGTCCGCTTTAACCTCCTCGCGTTTGAAATTGAGGGGGAGAGGTAATGAGGGAGGAGGGGGTAGGAGAAGAGAGGGAAGGAGGGGGAGAGGAGAGGAGAGGGAAGGAAGGGGGAGGGGGAGGGGGAGGCAGTAGAACGGAGGAGAGGAGAGGGCAAGAGGGGGGGGGTTGGGAAGATGACGTTTTCCACTTCAACCTCCCTTTGTTTAAAAATAAATTGACCATTCATAAACCGATGATGGGAGGAAAAAGGTTAATGGTTACATTAATCTCGTTTCTTGGGTGGGCGCTGCAACTTGCAATTACCTACGTGAAATTTATTAGGATTATTTTGGAAGTCTGCTTTAGAATGAAGGCCAGAAGGAAGTGCAACACACAGTCAATATAATAAACAAAGAGAGGGAAAGAGGGAAATGGGAAAAGAGAGGGAAGACCGAAAGAGGGAGGGGGCAGGGTAGAGGGAGAAAGAAACAGGGGTAAGGAGGGAGAAAAAAGATGAGGGGGAAGGAGAGGGAGAAAGAAAGAGGGGGAAGGGGAGGAAGAAGGAAGGGAGAAAGAGCTAAAGAAAGAGGAAGATGTTGAGAAGGAGAAAGAAAAAAGGTGAAGGAGGGAGGGAGGAAGGGGAGGAGAAAGAGGATGAAGGAGGGAATGCGGGAGGGAGAAAAGGGAGGAGAAAGCGGGTGAAGGAGGGACAGTGAGGAGGGGAGAAGGAATAAAGGAGGGAGGAGGGAGAAGGGAAGAGGTAGGGGGGAATGGGAGAAAAAAAAGGAAAGAGGGAGGGAGAAGGGAAGATTGAGGGAGACAGAAGGGAGAAGGGAATGAGGGAGGGAGGAGGGAAGAGAGAGAAAAGAGGAAGGAGGGAGGGAAGAGAGGAGAGAGAGGAAAGAGGAAGGAGGGAGGAGGGAAGAGGGAAGAGAGAGGAAGGAGGGAGAAGGGAAAAGAGAAGAGGAGGAAAGAGGGAACAGGAAGGGACAAGAAAAGGAGAGAGAGGAAAGAGGGAACAGGAAGGGACAGGAAAAGAGGAGAGAAGAGGAAAGAGAAACGTTAGGCAGGAAAGAGAGAAGAGGGAACAGGAAGGAACAAGAGAAGAGGGTGAGAAAGGAAGGGAGAAGGAGGGTAGAGGAAATAGGAAGAGACAAGAGAAGAGGGAGGTAAAAGGGAACAGGAAGGGAAGGGAGGAAGATGAGATATTATAAATGAAAACATGAATAAAAAAATATGTAGGAAATTATAAGAATTTCAACTGTCTCCTACATACTACTGTCAAGTAGCAATTACACACCATCAAATAACTCTACAAGACAATCTCTTTCTAAAATGAATATGATACCAATTAAAACTAGTTCGTCAGAACAGATATTCAATGAACTAAAAGAATTACACCAACCCTAACATGGGCTACAAAATGGGTACACTAATACTGCCATGGATTAAATGTGGTTATATGATACATTAATATAAACACAGGATTAAATGAACTAAAAGAATTACACCAACCCTAACATGGGCTACAAAATGGGTACACTAATACTGCCATGGATTAAATGTGGTTATATGATACATTAATATAAAAAGGAGTATTCTAAGGATATTTTCAAAACCTTATGGCATGCGCTATGGCATATAAATGCAAATTTCTCAGTATCTACATGCACACTGTTGCCTGCTGCACAAATGCTCACCCCAGCTGACCCTAATGAAAATATTGTGGAGTGGGTACATAACAGGCATGAAGAAGAAGAAGAAGAAGAAGAAGAAGAAGAAGAAGAAGAAGAAGAAGAAGAAGAAGAAGAAGAAGAAGAAGAAGAAGAAAGAAGAAAGAAGAAGAAGAAGAAGAAGAAGAAGAAGAAGAAGAAGAAGAAGAAGAAGAAGAAGAAGAAGAAGAAGAAGAAGAAGTAGTTCTTCATTTGTGCAAATTGAGAAAATGCAGGTACCCATACTTAGGACTTACTTTTGACATTAACTGTCAATGAGATAACCAGACATACACTGCAGGAGCAACAGTATATAACAGGAATGTGTTAAACACACACTACTAAGTTGAGTAAATTATAAGGGGGAAAATCACCAAATAAACCTACATTTCCACCAAGAGATTAGAATGGGGCACTATCATTAACCATAAAACCCGTAAGGAACTCCATAAGATTCTTACAAATAAGGTCAACTTGATAGATACACATAATAAAGATTTTGTACAAAATTTATTTTAAAACATCACAGTTTTTGTAACAAAAGATCCACGAAGGAAATGCATAACAAAACCCAAAACTGCTACATAACTATAGGTAGTTTGAAGCAAATTAAAATAAAACTGTTTTTTGTCTGAAAAGTAAATATCTTTACTTTGCATTTGCAACAAATAAAATGATAACTGTATTACAACTCTACCAAATCAAACCAGAAAAAATAAAACATATGATCACGACACCTTTGGTACTACGGGGTATCTGACAAAGAATGAATTTTCCATTAACATAAACCCCAAACAAAATTCAACAAAATAATCAATGCTGCTCAACTACATACATAAAAATAAATTTCCCTCAAATTCTTTGCAAAACGAAATATCATAACTAAACTTCTGTAACCAACAAATCACCTCTAATGCTTTGTAAGCAAAAAAAGTAAAAAAAAAAAAAAAACAATCATACAGACTGTAATGAGTCTCATCCTCTTTCTCTTCTCTTCTTCCTCTCTCTCTCCTTCTCATCATCATCATCTTCATCGTCTTCCTTTTCCTACTTAAACATCCCCGATCTCCTGAAAGCGATAGGCTGCCACAGAATTCTCCCAGTAGTTGAGTATGAGCAGATTGCCACTCGAGGTCAGGTACAAGCCAGAGGGACGGCGAACAGGCACATCTACTTCCAAGACCGAGATGTACCGACCATCTGGGTCATAGATCTATGGGAGCCAAAAATTCAAGAGTGTGTCAGTCCCCGAAACAACACACTAAGAAGATGATAATAATCAACATTATACTTGAGTGATGTCTGGCTACTGCAAAAAATAAGGGATAACACAATACAACTATTTCGCATCTGATCATGCAAATATCAACTGTGATTAGTACCAGATTAAACAAACTTTGATCTAGTTTCCATGTTAATAAAAATTTAATAGAACTAAGTGTGTCATTACCTATAAGAAACCATAGTTTCAATTAATTTCAATTGTAATTTATAGTTTAAAACTTATTATTTTCACCTTATTTCTTATTATTTTCTTAATTTCTTTTACACTCTTGTCATAGAGGGTAGTTATTTATCTATACTTATCTATATAACAATACTTTATTGCATTATTCCATCCTGCATAGAAACCGCAGATCATCTGACATTGTATTTGAATTTCTGAATCAAATCCATCAAGTGCCCATGGGAAATGCCTGTCAAACTTCCCTCACATTACTCTAGTAGGAGTAGATAGGTAATCTACACATCACTAGTATGATCCTAGTTGGACTATTCTTTTGTTAGGTTGTGTGTTCACTCTTGGCAGAGGTATGAGTCCTTCTCATGGAAGGTAATTATTTATTAATACATTCCGAAATTATATATAGACAGACAGATAAGTAGATAAACAGAAAGAGAAGTAGATAGACAGACAGATAAGTAGATAGACAGACAGACAACAGATATACAGATAGACAGAGACAAACAGAGATAGGTAGATAGATAGAAAATGATTTACAAATATATAGATAAATACAAAAATAGATGAGATAATTTAGTATACCATAGGCCCCATGAGGTACTTTCTAGGGAACCATGGAGCAATATGAAAATTATGATACCAAATTAAACTGAATTTCATTTTGACAACAGCACCTACATATATTCATCTCTTACATATCAATACATTGGAATCTTTCCATAAAGTATTCTTGTTCAACACCTACTGACACCATTACACCATTCACCTCTACTAAACTTGATTCTGAAAAGATGAGTCACTGCATGGGGACATGGAGATTATCATATATTGGTTAAGGGCCACATAATGAAAAATGTTGGGAATCAATTATTTAAATACATCTATAAATAATCCTACAACTGTCATTTATTCCATCAATACCATCAAAATAGTAATACCAACCAGTATGCGATGGTTTCGGCTATCCCCTAAGAGAATGAAGCCATCCCCATCGCAGACTATGCCAGACGGGTCATGCATCTGGTCTCGCCCTTGGCCATATTCCCCAAACCTTTTCAGAACCACCCCTTTAAAGGCGTCTATAATGTAAACGCAGTTCAGGCCTGTAGGTGAAACATTAGGCAAAAGATGAACATCATAAGGATGAACAAAGGAATTATCTCAACTATGCACACTAATTCCAATCAAATCTCTTGAACACCCACCAAGATCCACAACTAAAAGCCTGCACTCTCCCTGCCAGGCAATGAAGCGCGGTTTGCTCTCACTCTTGGCATGGCTACTCAGACCCAAGTCTACTTTCACCCTTGACTCCACATTGCCCGAGCCTGGATTCAGGGTGACAATGGTCAGATTGCCAGTCAGGCTGGTCTCGACAGTCACTAACAGGCCCTCTGCATTCACGGTTAGACCTGAGTGGCAAAAATGCACAATATAAAGCCACAGTGTACTCTATTTTTGTGATTATGTGATTAAAAAAGGAAAAGCAACAGTAAATAAAAAATAAAGATAAATAAATAAACAACTCACCATAGGGTCGACTCAACTTTCCCTTTGCAATGACTTTGCAGCACTCAAATTCAGATGAAAAGACAGAAATGCTGTTGTTGTCCTTGACAGCAAAACCACCATGCTCGAGCTCCACCACAGCAGAAGGATGGTACAAGGAAGATGAGGAATAGAAAGGGCCAAGAACCTTCCCTGCTTCGTCAAACAGCATCATGCGGTTGTTAAAGGTATCTGCCACGATGATATGGCCGCTGCAAGCAAGACTCATTTTTTAAGTATCTTTTTTTTTCTCTCTCTGTCCAAGCTTTGTCTCTCCTTCTCTATTAGAATATACCATGAATGATCTCTCACTACTCAATCTTTCTCCTTTCTATCGCTCTCATTTAACATGATTATCTTCATTCTCTCCCTCTCTCTCTTTCATTCAGCATGCTCATCTTTATTCTCTCCCTGCCTCTCTGTCCCTTTCATTCTCTCTGGAAGTCAATCAATATGTGAACTTTCTTTAGGTGAATATTCTTTAAATCTCAGGCTCGGAACTTTCCTTCTTCACTACCAACTTTGTACTACATATATGATTAAAAAAAACTCAACTCAGCTATGACATACTAATTATGTCACTACTATAATCTTGAGAGTTGTAAAAAAAAAAAAAAAAAGTCATGATCTTTGTACACACATCCAGACACACAAGGATACACAGGCACACAAAAGCTGCAGGAAGTAGTCATATGAAACAGGATCAAACCGACTCACCTTTCCAACTGAGCAATACCAATGGGTTTGTTTAAGGGATCACTGCTCGGAGCATACGCCTTGAATACGATCTTAGCCTCAAGATAGTTCATGAGGAATACCACAGATGACGCGGAGATGGTACCGTCATCTAAAATCAGGGAGGAAAGCAATGTGAACGAGAAAAGCCTCTTAAAAATATACTAATACTAATGGCAATATAATACCTATGATTATCATACACCAATTCTGGCACATCTGCCACATCTACTAAAATCTGGAAATTAAAAAAATAAGCAGCATCTGCAGATTTATAATACTTATGCAATATATATGTGCTAACAAAGACAGCAATGAACCATAAATCTATAAAAAAAAAAGTGCATGATAGGTTCGTTTTTTCAAATAAAGTGAAAGCTTTGGTATGTCAGGATATGCAATAAACATACATACTGACTTCTCTTTATGTACAAATAAATGTTATGTTACAATTTTCCTCCTTTGTTTTATACTCCATCTGATCATACCAGTAACATATGCAGAACATATAAACTACATGTTTCTGATGCTATTTAAATATATCAGAACCAATGAGTCCTTAAAACTGACTAGCTTTGTTACCATTATTGTTAGAAGTATGAAAACCATTCCTTTCCAGATTTTCCTCTTCCACTACCACCTCCTCTTCCACTAGTTCTTCTTCTTCCACCACTACCTCTTCTTCCTCTATCACATCTTCCACTTCCTCTACTACTTCCTCTTCCTCCTCTATCACCTTGTATGTTTCCTCATTTCTGTAGTGTGCTGTATCATTTCTTTCAAGTTCTAGTTTTTTATCAGGTAAAACACCTTTACTTATCTGTAAATAGAAAGAAAAAATCCAAAATTGAGTTTCATTCTTGAATAGAATTTGCAACATTAAACACTTCTAAATAGCATCAAAACAGAATATCATTATTATTCTATGCTCACTGCACATGACATGATAAAGGACAATACCATTCTTCTCAATAAACTGCAATTCATTGTCACTCTACAAAGACAGATCTACCTCTTTCTATGAGTAATACCTTGAGCTTCAGACATTTTACAAGTCAGGTGACTATTAACCACTTCCCGCCGGGTGGCATACATGTGCATGCCATGGCTGTTGTGGACAAAGAAGCGGATGGCATCAATCATGACCCTTCCCATGCCGTCGGCTCATCAGATGAACCTTGTTCTTATCCAATAGTAGCAGTATAATTTCTATCGTAAAACTTTCAGGCAATAACACCTAAAGTGAAGGTAAGCCTTCAAAAATTTTAAATTCTTAAAAATTGTATCAAATGAAAGCTTTTAGGTGTCTATTGTTGTCCACAAACTGCCAAACATGCCAGATACAAACAAAAACTGTCAATGTGTGCCAATAAACCCGCAATCATATCCACTTGCAAAATTTTTAACCTGCCCTTATATGGTTTCAAGAAAGTTTTGAACATCATGCAAAACTAGCTCAATGGGTAAGTATGAAATCAAAATCATGCTAAAGATATATTACTGGAACTGGTAAAAGTGAGTTTTCATCTGGAAGTTGCATAGCAAGACAGGATGTAATAACAGGGAAAGATTACGTTAGACAAGGGGAAAGGCACTTCACTAGGAAGAATGTGCTATCATACTAGTAGAAGTGCTCAAACAATATTTTTGAGGAAAATACAAAACAAAAGTTTTTAATTTGCCCTTTGGATCTGGATGACAGAGCATTTGGACAGAGAATGGACGCTGTGGACCATTAGGAAGGGGCTATTGCATATTTCCACCGTAAACAAGGTTGGAAGGTATACCATCTGTAAGCCAGAAAATGGCAAAACAGCATATATAGAACAAGAGTAAATAACATAGCACAGAGAATTGTTTGTCTGGGCCAGGCCTACAAGACACGCACCCAGAAGAGTTCCCACCTTAATAAGCCTACTGCCCGAATTTTGGTCCATGTGCAGACTACAAGGTACCCAGATCCAGCAGGCTAATGGTCTAAAGAGGTCTAACACTGTGCCAATGCATAAAAGAAACTGAATTTGCACTGAAGGAGCACTTAAAAGAAAATTTGATGATTGGATAAATACAGCATTATAAAAACTAAAAATAAGTAGCAGTTGAAAACAAAAAGGGCCACATCAGAATCCATCCCTTGTCAAGTTCAGTTCATGGCAGCTGACAAAATATTAGTGATCCCTAAGGACAGCCTTGGCATAAGCTACAAGCATAGTACATGCATTAATTTACACCAAGTACCCAAAGAATTACCTGGATTAATCTGGCCTGTATTTGTGAAAGTCCATTCATCATTTTTGCTGTAGTTCCAGGTCTCCCCACACTTCTGCATACTTCTGTACCATCAACAGAAAAAAAAATTAGTCTCTTTTCTTTTCACACACATATGTACTCACCCACTCTCACCCACTCATACACACTCACACACTCTCACCCACTCACACACACTCTCACACACACACACACACACGCACACACGCACGCACGCACGCATGCACGCACACACACACACACTCACTCACTTCACACACTTCACACACTCACTCACTCTCACACACTCACTCACTCACTTTCACACATTCACTCACTCTCACACACTCACTCACACACTCACTCACTCTCACACACTCTCACTCTCACTCACTCACTCTCACACACTCACTCACACACACTCACTCACTCACTCACACTCACTCTCACACTCACTCACTCTCACACTCACTCACTCACTCTCACACTCACTCACTCACTCACTCTCACACACTCACTCACTCACTCACTCACTCTCACACACTCACTCACTCACTCTCACACACTCTCACTCACTCACACACTCACTCACTCTCACTCACTCACTCTCACACACTCACTCACTCACTCACTCTCACACACTCACTCACTCACTCACTCTCACACACTCACTCACTCACTCTCACACACTCACTCACTCCCTAGCCTTCTTATATCAACGTCAGATGACCCGAGCCTGGACTGAGCTCTGTGACATAGGCATTTCAAAATGATTCAATCCGAAGTTCACTTACCATGTGATTCTTCCCTTTTGCTAATTTCCTCATTCACATCTGCTGGTAAGAGACACGGACTGAGTCACAATCACAAAAGCTCTTTCATCAGGAATGGGGGGTGAAAGCTGCACTTCTGTCATTTCTCTTTACTTAGTATAGCAAAGAAAGAAAGCAAACAAAGAAAAAAGAAAAGAAAAGCAAAACCAAAGAGGACTGAGTAAAAATGACCTGGATAAAAAATAATAATAACAATAATATGATAATGATTGATGAAACTGATGACAAGTGATGATGAAAATACTGACACTGATAATAATAATGATGATGATAATAAAGAACATTAAGAACAAAAATACTACTGCACAAACAAACCTGGATTAAATTCATGTTCAATGTGCTCTCCAGGATAGCAGGTCCTTGCCAATTGAAGCTCCGTTTCTCTGTCATGCTCCTTCATTGCCTGAGATATACTGCTGGATGGAAAGTCAGAAGTCTTGTCCAGTTCTTCATTCAAGATTTCTGGTAGTGTGGGCTGCTAATGTTAAGTAAATTAAGTTATCAGCATGACTAATTATTGATTTTCTTTCAATACATAAATATCAAGGTAAATTAAATATTGCTGAATCTGTATGAAGTGTATGTAAATTACACCTGAATCAAAAAATCAATTTTACTTATTCAAGCAAATAAATATCCAAACAAACCAGGCAAAAATCTACATCAAAGTAAATGAACAGTGTACATGAAACAATCAAAGACTTTCCAGTTATTTTATATTCAGAACACCCTTTTTTTCTCTTCTCTTCTGTTTTGCCACAAATATTTTTATTCATTTTTACATTTCCATGCATTACTAGATAACAGTTGCTATTTCCAATCAAAATTTCTAAAATGATTACAAAATAATAATAATAATAATAATTAAACCAGAAAAAAAATCCGAAACTGGATTTTGAAATGATCATCTTGGTTTTCTAAAATTTAATGTAGAACTCCAATTATAAATTATTTCTTGAATATGTGAAAATAGTCAAAATCTTACCCCTTGTAAAGTTGGAGGAGCACACTTTGGTCTCCTAAGGGGAACTTTGGTGCTCGGACTTGGTCTTCGTCGGACATACTTTCCTGGTTTTTCAGAAGGGGGAGGTGTGGGCAAGGCTTCAGCAGGCTTGTTGGCTTCAAGGGACTGGAGGGAAGTGCTGAACTCTGAGTGTGCGTCTTCCACATTGCTTGAATCCCCTTCTCCAAAGTTAAGAGGTCTCCTCAGTGGGCTTGGTAGGTCATCTGCATCCTGTTCACTGTACAACTCTGTCTGCACCCCTGGGTCAGCTAACAAAGTCATATCTCCTTCACTTCTGGATACCAGATCTCTATCCATACTTACAGATCCAACATAAGCCTTTTCTACAGGATACTGAGGTACCATAAAAACATCATTCACAGGCATTTCATGTTCAGGATACTCCAGAAGGCTCTCCTCTAGTTCTTCTGCACTGATTCTGCTTGCAGGCTGATCTTCAAGCTTAGAATGCCTATCATAAATCTGGTGGTACATGTCATGCTTCCAACTTTCCTCAGGTGCACTCTCCTTGATCCTCCATTGTTCAATACCTGCAATACCATCAACATTATATCATATCACATATTGGACAACTCATCTGAAGATTATTAGAAAAAAGGAAGTTTAATAAATAAATCTCATCACTATTTGACATTACATAGTACCTACTACTGAATTGCATTTTAAAACCCTAAACTGGACCCCTCTCCCAAAGCTAAAATTAACATTCTGTTAGTTATGCCAACTAAAAGAGCAAGTAATTTTTAGTCTGCAGCAAAGATGTTTGGAGTTACTATCACCCTCCTTGGGTTATTTTACCATATGTATGAATGCTGCAAAGCATAATCATCAACAAGAATCACCAACACTCTAACAGCTGAGAATAATTTAGGAAGTAATATGACACCATACAATGTCTGTCTGTCTTTGTCTCTGTCTCCCTAGCTCTTTATTTGTCTGTCTTTCTGTTCCTCTTCTTCCATTTGCCTTGTTGTATTATCCATGACAGTATGGCACAAAATACAATAGAATTCCAGTATTTCAGGTGCATTATATGCACAAGACACACAACATACATGTTCCTGGGGAAAGCCTACAACACATAGTGTCTCATTATGTTTATAGCTTATAAATATCAACCCATTGGATCCAGATGCTTCACTGCCATCACATGACCCAAAAACCAGACATTACGCTTACATCAGCCACTCTGATGGGTGTGCAATTTGTAGACCGGGCACATGTGAGCACACTGTTTACAATATAATTTTTTTTTCTACACAAGTGTTTTTAGTTGTTTTGCCATTTTCTAATGTCCGTATTTGTCATTAGATCTGCTTTATCCAGATGTTAATAAACTGTTCTCCTTGCACAGATTTCATGTCATCTCTTTAGGTATTCCAGAACTCGGTGCAAGAATAATAACAATAAGTACTTTTTTTTTGTCTGTGGCCTTTTTAACCCATTGGTCGCGGTATTATGCAATATGGCGCGTAATCCCCTAATTTTCATTATTTTCAACTCGGGTGGCGTATGGGACCGCACTTGAGTGTGCGCGCGCGCAGTGGTGCTGCCTTCCCTCTTTCGCGCAAATATTTTGTTTACTTATATCTGCGAAAAAATATGTATGCAAAAATTTGCAAAAACCCTTGCAAATACATGCAAAACATGCAAACATATGTAAATGCGCTCAGAAAGAGTGGCGGGTGTGGTTTTAGCACGCGCAATAGGCGAACAACTCATTTGGCGGTAAACAGCCCATCGCACACGCGGGCCCGGGGGTGGTGGGCCTGGGCCCTGTAAGGCCGCAAGGGGAATGCCGGCTTGGCGGCTGATATTCCCTGGCCCACTCAGCTCCCATGCCGCGCGGCCGCCCGCTGCTCGAAGGGGATCAGCTTTTAATTGTACGGTGCATTATATGATGCCATCCGCAGCCAGTGGGTTAAAAACATTTTTTGTAACATACAATTTTCTGTAATACAACCTGCACCATCAGTCATGGCAGCCAGGAATACGATCCTGAGCATGAAAACGGCATCCTCCAAGGAGCTGGCCCTCTTCTAGTCATGGCTCACGGACAGTGCATAACCTACTTACATACTGATGGAATTAATGCAAAAGCCATTCCCAAACACTAAATGAGTCTAATCATCACCCTACAAGAGGTTTGTGCACTCATGGTGACTCTTCCATAATAGTGGTCTTCAGCTAAAATGCTCACAATGGGAAGTTCACTTGACCCAAGCCTACTGCCAAATTTTCCCATGATGGCATGTTCACGTCATCCAACCCTCAGGCCTAATTTTTTCATGACATGATGGTCATGTCATCTGGATTGTATGGGTTAAGATTTGTTTATATCATACGCAAGGGAACTAATTTTCATGTCTCTGGAGTAATTCATCTGCAAATATATACCCTAAAGGTATCAATTATCAAAAAATAATGATAATAATAGTAAAAAATAATAAATAAAAATAAGAAACAAATAAAATAAAAAATAAATAAACACTCAAGGGAAACAGACATGAAAAATCACATACAGTTCATCAGCAACTGACTGGCAACATCTTCAGGGAACTTATGAAATTCTTCAATGGATAAAAGGTTAACCCACTTACGCTGGGTGTCACACACATGTGACGCCCGGAAAAACAAACACTAAATCTGAGCTTTCCAGCGCGTGGACAGGTTCCTGAACTGGCCCTCACGCCGATTTTGATACCGCCCAGAAACTGGGATTATCGGCTTTCAAATGGACCATCACTAGTGGGTCTAATACAAAAGATAACATACGCTGTTTGTAGCTGTACAAAACAAGAGATAAAGGTTCAACTCACTTTCCTTGTTTCTTTTCTTTGCACATAGTTCTGCTGTCTGCCTCTCTGCTATAGCAACCTAAAGAAAAAGAAAAAGAAAAAAGAAAACATCTTGACAAGACAATCCATAACATACACATGACATGATAAAAATGAAGAATTATTCTCTCTCATTTTCAGGCAAGACTAGAGTACTCCACTTTGCCTTTTTTTTACTTTAAACAGCTGACACTTAATACTTGTGTTAACGTAAGTCTGGAATTATAAACTATATTTCGTATTGATTTATGCCACCTTATAATTTTTTTTTTTTTTTTATCTAAAGTACTTAAGAGTCTATGGTGTGTAGCCAATTCATTTTTTTCCTTCTTCCTTTTTTTTTCTTTCCCCCTGATACTGGACAGAGTTTAGTAACTACAGCGTGATGATTCAGGACAGGAATTTGAATCCGGCGGTCTTTACCCTGGATGATTTACCTTGGATGACAGCCACTTAACCAAACAAGACATCACCACTACTCCATTTCACTTATGTCTAATGCAGCTAACTTGCATAGACTGATGCATGCTAAATTACCTTAGAATGCAAATACTTTACTTTTAAATATGCCTTCTAAAAGAGAGAAAGTATTGAAACTAACGCCGAGACTTTACTCCTAAATCTGCCTTCTGGGAGAGGAGCAAATACTGAAGGCAATATGCATTAACTACTGTAAAAGTTCCAAAACTTCAAGCTTGCTAGACTTGATAGGGTATATAGCAGCCATGGCCCCCAACCTGCACACCACACTACACACACAACCCACGTTGGGTCATGGAACATCCAGGCTCTCCTGGTTCCTGATTCCCTCACACACTCTGGCTTCATTCACACTGGGCAGCCAGCAAGTGAGGACAAACGTGGTCTCCTCCTACTCCATATTGAGGACAAACGTGGTCTCCTCCTACTCCATATTGAGGACAACCATGATCTCCTCCCACTCCATATTGAGGACAACCATGGTTTCCTCCCACTCCCTCCCACTCCATATTGAGGACAACCATGGTTTCCTCCCACTCCAAATTGAGGACAACCATGGTCTCCTCCCACTCCATATTGAGGACAACCATGGCCTCCCACTCCATAGAACTCCAGCTTCAACACCACTTCACCCGCAGCAGCCATTCATCACAATCCACACAAATCCTCCCCGAGATGAAACCAGTAGTAGTAGAAACCAATCTTCCAGAGCTGAACCAATATCAAGCACACCACAAGCATGGAGAATTTACCTGCTGCTTTCTCTGTCGGAGTTTGCCATCAATTTCATCATTTTCTTCTTTGGCTGCCTGTAATATCATTCTCACCTTCATGATTTCTGGTGAGGGAATAGTAGCCCTGCAAGAAGGAAAACAATTATAAAAATAATCAGACAAGAACATTAACATGAAATAAGAATAAATAAGTAAATAAGTATTTCAACAAGATGTAGTTAATGTATCTTCCATATATTTTTTCATGATTCCCATATCCGAAAAGGATTTCTAATGCTAATCAGTTTTTAACAAATCATAATTTGGTAAAGATCTCTCTCTAAAACTGTTAACAAAATGGCTGAAACTACATAAAGATACATTTGATTCCTCAAAACATTACCCGTAAATTCAATACAAAAACTGGTAATTGCTTACCTTATGTTATTGGCTTTACTGTTTACATCACTGGTGTCATCACGTTCTTCGAAATCTGGCTGATATTCATCCTGTGGGACACTAGCATTATAAGGATAGTGGTGTATATCCTACTATCAAATTAATTCTGCCAATCGGAAAAGAGATTTTTAACTGAACGGTATACTAACTATCATTTAGTACCTCTATCTCTCTCTGCATGCTGAGTGTTCTAAGCAAAGATCATACTGGTTTCTATCACACAACAGTATTCAAACAACAAAATGCACCTGATCACCCCCGGGAATTCTCCTTTTATTCATCTACTTAGTAGGATCTCACAGGCCTTCCTTCTACCTCCTCTTTTCAACCAGTTGTACTCAGGTGTCAAGATGTAAAGTATCTGATGACCATGTTTTTGACTGAGTCTGAAGTGCTGGGTTTGGACTATGCGATTCAAGACCATAAACAGTATGAAAAAGTCACAGGCCATGCACCTCCATGTGGAGATCCAGCCTTCTTGTTTTTCAACCTTTTGTAAACTAAGCCCCCAGGAATGTAGATGCACAGCATATTTTGAATGAATTCATTGAACTAGCCTTGAATGACCTCCTAAACAGTTACTATGGTCAAAAGAGATGATTCAGATCACTTCGGGTGCAATGGAGGAGAAAAAGGACATTACACTTTCAACTTTTTTCTTCTTTTCTTTCCATTTCCACATACTCTTTGTACTCCTTATCTTCATCCTCCTCACTGCCATCACAACCACTTTCCTCCTCCTCCTCAGCCTCCTCCATATCATCTTTCTTTCTTCCCTTCTGTTATGCCCTCCTCCCCTTCCTTCTTCTCTTTTCCTTCTTATTCTTAGAACTTCTAACAGATTCTTGAAACACATTCAAACAGTAACCAAGAATTATACAACCTACGAACTAATAAAAAAAAAAAATGCTAACTAGAACAGTTGTCTTCCACCTTTTATGGGCGACTTTGTTTAAACAACACTGAATCTTATCACAAATAATTACATAGAAAAAAAAAAATTTAGCAACTTGAAACCCTGTGCACAAACTTATCCATATATGCCAATGTCATACCAACACCATTTTAGAGTCTACAGTCACCCTCACATACATCATGCTACAACAAGCGTGGAATCTAAGAGGAACTAAAAGAACACACAAATAATTACCTCATCATCCTCGGCATCATAAAGCTGTAGAGTCCGCTCCCACCTCTTCTGAGGTGCGTTTACATGGGCGACTTTTAACACCCGCTTGCTGAGCTAAAAAAAATACAAGTTTGTCTTCGTTAAAAATCACTTAACACGAAC
>NW_020869615.1:452636-465136 GCF_003789085.1 Penaeus vannamei | reverse complement strand
TCATTTCAAGTTTTGAAATTAATACTTTTAGATAGAATGTGCTGAATGATAACCTCAAAAGACCAGAGATCTTCACCTCATACTCACTGATTCCCACTGACAATGAAGAAATTGCAGAAAGACAACCAGGAATACTTGAACGGTTATGGTCACTTGAGTCAGCTTGGATTGAACATCAGAAGTGGACATATCAGTCAAGCATTACTAAATGTAATGGGTTAATTGCCATGTGTTAGTCATACTGTGATATTCGACCACAAATATTCCGTAGCTATACTGGTATGTTCTAGCATCGTTGTAGAGGTTTCTGTTCCCACTGAATGATTAAGGCAATAAGTAAAGTTGATAGTTGAGCAACAATGCATAAGAATTTTTTTTTTTTTTTTTTATGTGAAGTGCACATACTAATCGCAGTTCAATGCTGTTTCCTATACCATTGTTATCCTGACAGAATGCAAGTAAGTAATGAATATTGCTGTTAATACTACAGTTCATACAGTTCTAGTGCTTAATGAATATGCTGTAATGTTCATGTGCCTTATTCATTTTAGAAAAACAATATTTGAAATAGGATTTAATCACTGCATTGTGTTTTTACTTGACAGATCGTTCTAATTTGTGAGATGGTTAGTCATGCTCACAGCCAGCTGGACCAGTTGGAACATTTGTATCACATATTTTTAACCTTAAATGCAAGGATTTCCTGTTAGCAATATCCTTTCTTGTTCAAACTGTTTTTGTGTTCTTTTACTATTTAGTAAAGGACAGAGGTGCTGAGTCATATAAAGGATATTTTTAGTGCAGTGTCAGTATTTGAGTTTTAATTATTTTGTTTTTATTTACTCAATTGATTTGGAAATCTTTATAAGAAATATTGAAGGTAACTGGAGGTAGAGGTTCATAACTTATGTATTTTTGGTCAGAAATTCTTGTAAGAAATTTTCTTTTCAATCACTTACCAATATAGATGAGGCAGAGATAATTTGGTACAATGTTTTTGGGCCTGATATAAGTAACCACAAGTTTCAGCATTGTTAAAGCTTCATTGGAGCCTTGAAGTTAGCAATCTGACTATGCTTTGCAATTAACTGCTAAAGCTAAAACTGCAATACAAAAGAATGCAAGAGTCAGGGCTCATTTTATGTTTTAAAAGTATTGAATATCAATAAAAGCTGTTGAAATCAGTATTGTGTTCGAAATTACATTTAATTAATAATTGTATCAGTTGTCTTGCAAAATCCCACAAGGATAAACACAATGAGATGTCCATAAAAGTCGGATTAAATTGCTACCACAATAGAACAGGAATTAACCTATGATATTTTGAACTCAAGAGTAGCTAATGGGCTGTAGTAAAAAAACAAATTGATCATATATTTTGATATTTATTATGTATGATGAAGGTCTCTTGTTAAGTTCGAAACATCGCACTTATATTGTGTTTGAATTATGTTTGTATTTTCATTTCAAAATCACCAATACAGTGTGCCTAGTGTATTTAAATGTAAAGATGTATTTTCCTCCTAATGGGCTTAGTGTATTTGAATGTAAGGGTAAAGATGCATCCTTCTCCCAAGGATTCGTAGATTGCTTTTGTCAACAAGACCCGAGGAGAACTTGTCCTGTATACTTCAGAAATAAGATTGTTTGGGGTTAATTTCTTGATCAAGGAGTGATACCACCTCTTTTCCTCAAGAATTAGATCATGATAATGATGTGGATATGTACAGCGTAGCATATTATCCTTGTTTCTTTTGTTATTGTTTGTTGTTTTTTCTTTTGATTTTTATTTTTGTTACTGTAATCTTTATTATTATTATCATAAGTAGTATTAGTTTGGCAGTTATCCTTGATATTTATTGTGATAGGCCTATATGATGATAAGGAACATTGTGATAATAATTATTTTATTGTTATTATTATATTTATTATTATTATTATTATTATTATTATTATTTCTATTATTGTTATTGTTGCTACTTGTTTTACTATTACTAAATATCTTCATATTGCTATTGTTAATATTAGAATTATTGGTTTTAGAATATTACTCATTATCACCTAATACTCCCTTGAGTTGAGCAAGTTGATTGTATTTCAAATATGTTCGCTTATAAGCACTGGATAACAGATCTATTATTTCATTCCAGAGCTGGCTTAGTATTTTGTGATAAGAGTAATATTTCAAGTCTTGTAAGATTTGCTCTATATCAAAGCTTATATCACTTGGATTTTATAAACACAAGAAAGGATATTATAGTTTTGATAGAGATTACTTACAGAGACAAGTTCTCATCTTCTTTTAAGTATAATGTATGCTTTGTGGTCCTTTTTGTGGATCTACGCTCTCTTGTGCCGAACTCTGGCACAAATTTCACACAAGCACCCAAGCCTCTCTGACCATTCTGTCCCAGCATAGACTACAGTGGTGCACTTGTTTGTAGATTGTCACCCTTAGGCCCCAAGATGAAGTGTCTGTAGGGCCTTGAAAAATCTTAAACGCTTGCATCCACCATAGGTCCAACACCACACTGTGTATCGTCAGTGGAGTGTGGAGTTCCCCTGAACTACCACCTACCAAACAGCCATTGGAAAACGAGTACAATGGTGTACAAGGGTTTCCTTGTGCCAGGATTACCTTTAAAATACTACTTCGTTAAGTCTGGCTGATGGCTTTTTTTTTTTTTTTTTTTTCCTCCTCCTCTTCCTCTCCTCTTCCTCTTCTCTTCCTCTTCCTCTTCCTCTTCCTCTTCCTCTTCCTCCTTCCTCTTCCTCCTCCTCCTCCTCCTCCTCCTCCTCCTCCTCCTCCTCCTCCTCCTCCTCCTCCTCCTCCTCCTCCTCCTCCTCCTCTCCTCCTCTCTCTCTCTCTCTCTCTCTCTCTCTCTCTCTCTCTCTCTCTCTCTCTCTCTCTCTCTCTCTCTCTCTCTCTCTCTCTCTCTCTCTCTCCTCTCTCTCTCTCTCTCTCCCCCCCCCTCTCTCCCTCTCTCTCTCCCTCTCTCTCCATTATCATTATCATTATCATTATTGTTGAAGTCATCATTATATATGAGTTATATATCAGTAACAGATCAGAGGGGATGACAGTTGACCACCAAAGTTGTTTATGATGCTTTTTCTTTATGGTTATACAACTGTTGAGATAAGCTATCGGTGATGTTATGAAACCTCTTCCGAAAAAAGATCATGAGATCATGCAGGTACTTCATGTATATGCAGAACGCTAAAGACAAAATAGTTTTAGTAGTAGTAGTAGTAATAATAGTAGTATAGATTTACAAAGTAAGAGAGAGTGAGCGTAAGCATGCAGTGTGTGTGTGTGTGTGTGTGTGTGTGTGTGTGTGTGTGTGTGTGTGTGTCTATTTGTTTGTGTCTGAGTCTCTGTTTGTTTATTATATTTAAAACCATATTGAGATTTGTTCTCATTCATACCTTTTCTACATTTTTCAACACGAATACAATTTGTGCGTGCGTCCGTGTGTGTGTGTATGTGCTTGTGTGTGTGCATGCATGCATGTGTGCGTGTGTGCATGCCTGTGTCTGATTGTGTGTGTGTATCTATTTGTGTGTGTTTGAGTCTCTGTCTGTCTGTTTATTTCTGTCCTGTACAGTAGAAACAAGTGACTTTCATGCAAGAATGGGAAGAAGCAGCATATCCGTTTAAATTATATCTTTTTAAAAGGGAGTCTCTATGGACCCACAAAGCACAAAAAATTTACATCTCTTAATTCTAATTGCCCAGGCTTGATATGTTGGCAGAGTTCTATAAATCCATCATAATTAAGAAATGTGCCTTTTTTTCATTCTTTCTTTCTTTCTATTTTTCTTACTTTCTTTCTTTTTCTTCTTCTTCTTCTTCTTCTTCTTCTTCTTCTTCTTCTTCTTCTTCTTCTTCCTCTTCCTCTTCCTCCTCTTTTAGTGAGAGTTAGTTGACATAATTACCTTTTTTCTTCCTCTTCTACTTCAAAGGTTTAGAGTACAATTGATTTAGCTAATGTATTTATACTATATTGCAGAGCTTCCTGAGAATATAAAATGTCAGGCGAAGAAGACAAAACTGAAAAGAAGGTGGAAGCTGTTCCTGACCCAGACTTAGATGATCTTCTGAACGGTCAGTGTTTATTTATATGTGTTTATTCATTTATTTATTCATTTATTTGTTTATTTATCTATTTGTCTTGCCTTTTTTTTTTTACAAAATTTATGTGCAATAAGAAGTGTTTTGCAGTTTTAAGGATTGTCACAGTGTAAAAATGTCTTTCATTCCTTGTGAACTTATTATACAAAATGTTTGACATACTTATTTTTTTATTATGAAATATTTGATTCCCTAGTGATTATTTTGTAGCATTAGATCATCTTTGTAGGTGACAACACCTTTCTTTGAAGCCATTATCCTCCTTGCAATCTTTATTGATATCTAAGATGAGGGGAACTTGACTGCATTTTACTGCCTTTTATCTTTAGCATCAGTTGTATTTCTCTATTGATTGATGCACTATTTGCCCATCATTTAAGTAAATCCATTACCTCGGAAAAAATCAGACTTTTATGATAAAGGGTCAGTAAAAATATGAATGAAAGGCAAAATATACTACTGTGTTGATCAAGTGGTAGAAAACCCACTATACAGTTAGCATGCCTTGTGTATAGTGTTTTTCCCGTTGAAAAGGATGTTTCTTACGCTAATAAAGATCACCTTTTTTTATGTGTGAATGGAATGTAGTAAGTGTGAACTAGTAAATCTTGGCGTCTTTCCCCATCCCCAGATGAAATCAAGAGAAACACACACAGTGACATAGTACTAGTAGTATTAACTAGTACCTGTAACAAAAGAAAGGGAAGCATTACATTTAATTTGTTTTGGGTCAGATTAGACATCCTTTCAGACATTCATGTCTCTAACCTGCAGATGCTATACAAGACTTCAACAAGCCTCCGCCCGCAAAGCCCAGTGCAGAAGCTCCCAGTGCTGACTTAGCCTCAGCAATGGCAGCTTTGGGTGTTGGTGCTGCTGTGTCGCAAGGAGGTGGGGAAAATAATATATGGACAGAGGAGTTCATCCAGCAGGCAACAGCTAATTTCGAGAAGACGATGAGAACGCTTATGGAACAGCAGGAAGGTACGATTTTTCTTCTTTTTCTTCTTTTCTTTCTTTCTTTTTGTGCCTTTTTTCTTGTGTCCTTTTTTTTCTCTTTTGATTATCCCTTTTTTTCATTGTTTTTTCTTCTTTCATTCTTTTCTTTTCCTTGTGTTTCTCTTTTTTCTTTCTTTTTCTTCTTTCATTCTTTTTTTCTTTTTTCTTCCTTGTGTTTCTCTTTTCTTTTCATTTTTCTTTTTCATCTTTCTTTCTTTTTTCCTCTTTTAAAATTTCTTACACTTTAATTTTTTTCCTTCTCCCTCACAATGCAAAAATGTGATTGATACATTTCAAATCAGAATCACATTTTCTCATACTGTGGAAGAAAGGTTTTCTTCTATTAATTTATTCTTTCTTTTTTCACTCAGTCTCTATCTTTTTTTTATTTTCCTTTTTTGTGGAAAGTGGTTTGAGATTAAATATTTATTTTCAACACTCATATATGCAGAGATCAGCAATGCAAATATTGTGGCACTGCACTTAACCTACTTACGACAGGTGTCCCACATATGAAACACCTGGAAAAGTAAACATTACCAGGTGTCCTCTCAGTGCGAGACCAGATCAGAGTTCACACTCTGATTTTGTCGCCTGTGGCAGGTGGCGGGCGGGCAGGTTCCCGGACTCGCCCACGCGCCGATTTTTAAGCTAGTGGGTTAAATATTCTGCCCAGAATTTGTGCAACTTACACAAAATCTGAATCAATCAGGTCACACTGTTTAAGCATCATGTGCTCTCAGGCAATTATATGATTAGATTTATAATTGACAGCAGTGGTCTTTAGGAGCAATACAAATGAGGAACATCAAAGGAATTGCATTGTTTTAGTGATATTTTTTAGTGCAATCTATGTGTCAAATTCAAATGAAATTGTTGGGGAATAATAGAATAACATATTGATGATCATAACTACGATCACTAGTCACAAGATGAAAATATTAACCTGTAAGTAACAAAGAAATAGTGCACAACACTTCCATACTGTCAAGTACCCCTTCATGCCCATCTTCTTAGCCAAGAGGGAACATTATGCATTGTCTGACCAAAACTTGGTCCTTATGTACATCTTGACACCTCGTCCAATAGAGTGATGAAATAATGCATAATTTTCCGTACCAGTGGGAAATTAGGTAGATTTTTTACGTTTGAATTTTTGATACAGGTGCAGGGGACAAGAAGCCGGAAGAAGTTGCACCACAGCCACCACCTGGAGAAGCCCCACCACTGGATCTATCATCAATGTCAGCAGAATTTGCCAAATTTGCAGAGGCTGCTACCAAGACTGTTTCGGAGGCCCAGCCTGACACAGACTTTACTCAGTGCCTTGCTGAAACCATGCAACAGTTGTCTCAGAACAATGAGCAACTTCAGGTAAGAGGGATATATGTGTGTGTGGTTGCATTTTTTGTTTCATATTTTGTACTTTCTGTCAGGATGTTTTGAATATAAGTTGATAGTGCAGTATCTTTAGGAATATTTGCTGATTGATTCAACAAGTATTTGCAACTGTATCAGATATTTTAAATTCAAGTCAGCTTATAATAATGCTTACATTACCTACAATTTATTGAATTGTTTTTACACCTTTCATGAGATTCAGATTTATTTTTACTCGTAGACAAATCTTCACTCCCTTCTACTGTATGACCCTAAAGTCCCATCTTATCCTCCTAGAGTGTTCCAACAGCAGATGATCTGAACAAGATGTTTGAGAACCTGGGTTTTGGAGGAGCAGAAGGAGAAGGAATGGGAGGACTCTTCCCCTTGATGCAGGTCATGCTGGAAAATATCCTGTCGAAGGAAGTGCTGTATCCTCCTATGAAGGAGATCACAGATAAGGTTGGTTTGGATTTTTGTTCATATTATCATCATCTCTATCATTGGTATTATTATTTTATTTCTGGTCACTGGAGGTCTGCTGTAAAGACATCATCATCATCACCAATATCATCATCATCATCATTTATAGTCTGTATGAAATGTTTCTGTATAAGAAGACAATAATATCCTAATGTTACATGGAGTGTAAAAAGGCATCCAAGATATAGAGGGTGTGTTTCAAAATTCACTCTTTCTTCTGCTTTCACCTCTAATTTAAACCTTTTTCTCTAGCAGTATATGCACATTAAAACTTATATAATAGATGAAAGGTAAAACTACCAAAACATTTAATAGAGCATTTTTAGGGCCATTGGACTGAGAACTCCTTTGGATGCACATTCCTTCTTATTCTCCTTTGAGCATATAATGGTAGTATGCCTGAAAAATTGTCACTCAGTCACGTGTAATGGGGAAGTCATATGTAACCAACATCAAACTTATGCAGTGAGTTCTGATCATATTTAGTAGAAAAGAGAAATGGTATGTGCTATGCTTACGTTAATATTTTTATTGAGCATTATAAAATTGCTTTTCATATATGTGGTGATGGGTATTTTTGATTGTAGCTTTATTAGTACTAGCAGGGAAAAAACACAATCCACTGTGAATTTCTTGGAAAATGAGACAATCCTACAAGAATGTGAAACAGTTTTCTTACATTCCATTAAAATTTTGTTATGCTTAGTGAGTTTTTTCTTCCATTATACCAAGTTAAATTCTTTATCATTCATCATGATTATACTTACTTTCTCCATAAATCAGGTGTTTTGAAGGTATAGAATTTTATGGAATTTGAACTACACAAGCTAAAGAATATTACATAGCATGCACAAATGAGCATATTTTCAAGAAATCTGACTTTCAAGAAACTATAATTTGCCTTATGAAAATAGTTAATAATGATGAAGACAGGCCAGAAATGTATACATTTATCATTTATTAGTTGAGATGGTGTCTGGACTCATACATATTATGGAACCCATCTGTAGGATTTTTGTCTCACGGAAGAATATCCGAAACTCACTCTCTTTCATCTACTTCTTGGTCCTTTCTCCTCAAATTTTCTTTCTTTATCATTTTTCATAGTCATCAAGCAGCTTCTTCTTCTTCTTTTTCTTCTTCTTTTTCTTTGTCCTCTCTTACTCAAATTCATATGTTTATATATTGCTATTTTAGTTACGGAAAAGTGAAATGAAATGGAGACCACTCGTGTGATAATTCATTCTGATATAGTTTTATAGTTTTATTATATATGATGTCCTTTGTAAGGATGTTGCAGCATATGTTGAAGTTGATTTTTGCTCAATATTCTGCTTACTACTCAGTTTTGAGATTTGTCAGACTACGAAGTGAATGTGAAACTTGAATCTTAATCTTTGTCCTGTAGTATCCAGACTGGCTTGCTGACAATCGGAACAGTCTCCCGGCAGAAGAATTTGAGCGATACAACAAACAGTTTGAAGTCATGAAACAGGTTTGTGTGTCTGTGTTTTTTTTAGAATGATAATTATTATAATTATTGTTATCATTATTATTACAAGATACTGAAGATAATTTTCAGTCCCTGAAATGTTTGACAAAAGTAGATTATGAGTAAGTAATTAAAATCTTCAGTAATATCATATGTATATTGTAATTTTGATAAGGCACTTACATTACCATAGACCTTAAAGGATTTGTACTAAAACAGAGAAGCATTCATGGATATTTCATAAATATCTTGAACAAAACCAGTATTGAAGTGTATTCATTAGTAAAAAGATTATTAATAGTAATTATAAACAATATTCATCTCTTTTAAAGATTTATTCTGCTTCTAGAATTTTTTGTTTGCAATAATATTATAATACCCTAGAATATTTTCCTAAAAGAACATGCATTACTTATGTGAAATGAATTAATATTCTTCTCTTACTGTCACATACTGTCCCATAACTATTGTCATTACACCATTATTGTTGTGTAAGATTTCCTTTATAATTTGTTGTATGAACTGTATTGTACATCCACTAGATTTTTTTAATGATTTATTTTATTTCAGCTTGTGCAAATGTATGAAGAAGAAAACGAAACTGATTCCGATGAAGTGAAGGGACAGCGCTTTGAGAAAATCATGCAGCATATGCAAAAGGTTTGTGTTATGCGTTACTTTCATTTCATAATTTGAAATGTGATTTTATATATTACAGAGATCCTGACTGTCAAGAGCGACTTAAAAGTATATAAAGTGATATATGGGTTTGTATTATTTGTACAGAAGGAAATCCAAAAGAACATTTCAGAGTTGAAGGTTTTACAGACTCGTCGTTGCTTGGAAAGTCTCCTTTGTAACTAATACTTTGACATAGGCAAAAATGTATTAGTTGGGCACTTGATGATACACTTAAGAAATGAACAATTAGAAATGAAGATAAGAGGATGTTGTTCCTTGTAAGATTCTTCATTATTTTTATTTTTATTTTGTCACATCAATGGCAGATCTAGAATATTTTGCATGGGGGCTAGAGGTTTTGTCAGAGGACTTAGGAGGAAAATATATGAAACAGAGGGTCACGTACAAATGCTTCAGGAACTGATAATATATAATAACTTGAAGCCATAATTGTTTCTGATAGGTTGAGCACTTTGTGGACGCAGTTGCTATTTGAATTTTACAGTTACAGTTTTAGGAATTAAAAAGTCAAAGGGCACCAGGAGTAGCAGTAGTATGGAAAGTATTTGCGCTACACTTTACCCTCACAGGTCTGCTGCTCAATGGGACACTGGTTCTCCTGACATTTACTAATCAAAAATATGTACAAGGTTTATTCTAGTTTAGGACAGTGTAATTTTGCTCTGTAATATGAAACTTCTTGACATACTGATAAGAGAGATTATTGTTTGTGTGTTATCTCTTATTTGTAGAGTGTTACATGATGGAAGTTTCCTTTCGAGTAATTATTTGTAATGAGTGTTTGTTTAAAAGAACCATAATTTTGAAGAGAGAACAGGTGTATCTGCCTACCTGTTCATCAAACTAGCCCCTCTTTCAACAATGTCTCACAGGCACACTCATTTACCTGTGGAAATAATACAAGAGCTCTTTAACCCAATAACACCAGGTAAAAAAATTTGGCAAGTGGACATGGTCGCAGGATTGTTGCCCACATCAATAGTTTCCCTTGTTTGTACCAGTTCATTCGGTAATTTGCAGGCAACATTAGGCATCTAAATGCTAGTGATTTGATATAATTTTTTAAAATATAAAATTGTTGAAGGTTTCCTTCATTCTAGGTGCTATTACCTTAATTAAAGGTATGATGCCACTATCAGAGAAAAAATCTGTCCAATGAGCCAACGGCGTGGGAATGGTCATGATATGCCACCCACAACTGCCATAACATCTACATACATGCCACCTTGCGGCATAGGATTAAATGCCCACTGAGTCTGATCTTCCTGCAAGAGCCTTGTGCACACATGATGTCATTTCTGTCACCCGGCCCTCAGCCAAATTTCGTTATGTGATGGTCATGTCACTCATATCCAGTGGGTTAAATGTGATTTTACTGGGAAATACTTTGAATTGTTACTATATGATATCAGCCAAGTCCAAAAATATTGTTCAGGAACATTGCTCTCTCACATTCGTCAGTACAACAGAATCACAATTTGCACATCTCGGACTATCTTTCTATAATATAATCACCACTGATTACACCCACATCCACCCTACAGCTACAGGAAATGGGACAACCCCCAAAGGAGCTGGTAGGCGACATGGGCCCAGTGATCAACTTTGACGCCGCCGGCAATCCCATCTTGCCCGATATGTCCACTCTTCTTGGAGCAGCTGGATTCCCAGGCGGCCAGGATGGAGCAGCACAAGATCCCAATGCTGCACCGTCAGATCAGCAACAACCTCAGGCTGAACAGTGTTCTATTATGTGATTAACGGATTGACATGCCGCCTAGTCAGGAGAATTGTGTGTCTTCTTGTTTATATCTCCAGAGTTATACAAGAGTGCTGCATTGCAAAGTTGGGCATGAGTAAATATGCAAGTTGAAGTGGTTTAGTTTACAGCCATTTAAGATTAAATGGATAATTTTCATGTATTGTAGCTGAAAATGGGATAAAGATGTGTTCCACATTATCAGATCAGGTTATTTATCAGTACTAATGGTTACTGAATTCATGGGATTAAGATTTCATAGTGCTTGGACATGGCACAGTACGAAGTACCCCTTTTCATTGCTCTGATATTTGCTGTACATAAATTACCCCTTTTCATCCCTGTAATAATTCCTGGATTGTATAGCTCATATAGAAGTGATTATTTACATTCTTTACATTTTATTATCCTGGATATCCAATTATAATACTGGTTATTCCATTTAGTAAAACACTATATAAATAAAGAAATATATGTAAAAAATTATTATTACTTGTACTGAAAGGATTTTGACAAGAGTATTCTATGGTGTTAGGCAATAATGTTAATTTTGCTTGATTTATTATATTAACCTGTTGATGCCAGAAGTGCATATATACATACACTGTCCTTTTTTATTTACCCATAAATGCCTTCAGAAGCACCAAGGAGGCAGTTACTAAGCGTCCTTTCCATCATCAGCTATCCTTTTCCTTGAATCTTTGGAAACTTTTTTTTTTATTATTCCAGATATTATAATTCATAATGTTACAATATTAATAATGGATATAATTATAATGAGTAATACAAACATTTTTTTCATTCAAAAAAAAAAAAATAAATAAAAAAAATAAAAAAATAAGAATATGGTAATAGGTGAGATGAGTCAGGTAGGCCTAGTCATCAATTTATTGATGAGTAAGCATTTGTAAAGCCAACAAAATTAACTCTGTGTAAACAAATTTAACTGGCTCAAGTGCTTAGCTACCAAGTAGTCAATTAGTTGACCTCTTGAACTCCCCAAATTTCACCTTTCCTCGAGTTTTCTTCAAAATTTTTCGTACTAATGCTCTCGATATAATTAGTAATATTATTATTATTATAATTATTATAGTAATTAAAGTACTGGACCTTATAATTATTATAATGTTATTGACATTACTAACAGCAATATAAGATAAAAGAAGATTTAAAAAAAAAACATGGAAAAGGGTAAACAGCTGAGATAAGTAGTACTAATAATTGGCTCTTTGGTGACGAAATACAATTAATAAACTAAATTCACAGTGGGCATGGCATGTACAGACATGTCATCTCTGGCAGCATCAGGTTAAGAAAATAAAACCACATTGGACAGTGCATTCCTTTTGCCAATGGGTTAAAATAGTAATCTATGGAAATTCAGTTTTCCGTTCTTTCTATCATAAACAATAATAATCGTAAATTATAGTAACGATGGTAAAACAAAATAATAATAATAATAATAACAAACTATAGAGAACATGTATATGCCAAATCTATTTAGGTAGCTATTAAGATTATAAATGCCAGTCTTATTAAGAGTCTCTCCA
>NW_020869615.1:417636-430136 GCF_003789085.1 Penaeus vannamei | reverse complement strand
TTCAATAACCCACAAAACTCAGATACTCCACCCAATTCCCAACCAGACCGACCAGACCATCGAAAATTGGTCTTCTTCTTCCAGGTAGTCGTGCTCTGGGTCGACGCCCACGCTGACGTCAACCTGGGCAAGACTTCACCTTCGGGAAATATGCACGGGATGCCGGTCTCATTCCACCTCAGGGAACTCGCGGAGCAGGTTAACCGGCTGCCGGACCAGTGGCCGAAGCCGTGGTTGGTTTGGGGTTGTTTTCTCTTCGGGTGAAATGGGGGCCTTAGGATTTTTTTTTCTTTTGCTTGAAGCTGGTAATTGAGGTGTGATTTTCTTTTTTTTGGATGGAAATACACGCACACACACACACGCAGACAGGCGCATGTGCATCCGCGCGTATTTGCACACTCACACCTACACCCATTCACCTACCCGCAATCGCACGAAAGCACACACACACACACAAAGGGAGAGGGAGACAGAGAGAGAGAGAGGGAGACAGACAGACAGAGAAAGGGAGACAGACATACAGAGAGAGAGAGAGAGAGAGAGATTGCAGATTGCAGAAACACCGGAACTGTACTTTTTTATAATTACTATATTAGTAGTTTTACATATCCGTACTTGGTGCTGCAGTTATACATATATTTAAAACGGATTACAGTTGAAAAGAATAAATATACGATGTTTATAAACGGTCTAATTTGATAAATTAAAGAAATATACACTAGAATCGTCCATTTTTAAGAGAAAATTATAATACCATCGAATTAGTATTTATGATGAAGGTTAATTATAATACAGAGTCTCTACGTTTATATAAAAAATACAAATCTAATTGTTTATATTTCCGTTACATATTCCAGTATCTTAACGCATTCGAAACACATATAGATTTTCTTAAATCATTTTTCAAAAGAAAAAAGAAAAAACCGCATTTACATCCTAAATTTATAAACAAGATACATAGCTTGGATTTTTACATATACACTTTAGAAGGGAAATTTCAGAAATGGAGTTTTAATTCATATCCGAATTTCAACAGCATCTCCGCACAACACATCAGTTATATCGGACTGAGAGATCTGGACCCCGGCGAGGTGTAAGTCTTTTGTTTTCTTTTTTTTTCTTTCTTTAAATACATTAAAGTAAAATGATTATATATTATATAGCGTGATGGTTAAATACGTTATTAATTAACAATAGCAATGATAATAACAAAAATGGCAATAATAATAATAATGCAATAATAATAATAATGTCAATAATGATAATAATAATGATAATGATAATAGTAATGATAATAATGATATTACTAAGAATAATGATATCGATAAAAAATGTAGAAAAAAACAGTTCGCACAAGTAAGATTTACTGAAACAATAAAAGATAATACCAGTTATTATTTCTATCATAATATTCTATCATCATAACAACAATCATAACAAACAATAACATCATCAAAATAACACTCATAACGACAACAATGATAAATCTATAAGCACCTAACCCTTCCAACCGCAGACGAATGATAAAGGACATGGGCATCCAAGCCTTCTGGGCGAGTGACGTCGAACGCCTAGGACTTCCAGCTGTTCTGAGCATGTGTATGGAGCACCTGCAGCCCTCGGAGAAGCGGCCCCTCCACATATCCTTCGACATCGATGCTCTGGATCCTATGGAGGCCCCGAGTACAGGAACGCCAGGTGAGGAGTGTTTTACAAGGGGTGTTCTGCAAGGTGGTTTGTAGGGTTTTTTTCGGGAGGTGTAGAGGGTGGTCTGCAGGTGTTTTATAGGGGAGGTGTTTTACAGGGGGAGTTCTGTGGTACAGGGGAGTTTAGGTTTTACAGGGGAGTTCTGCAGGTGTTTTACAGGGGAGTTCTGCAGGTGTTTTACAGGGGAGTTCTGCAGGTGGTACAGGTGTTTTACAGGGGAGTTTCTACAGGTGGTTTACAGGGGAGTTCCATAGGTGTTTTACAGGGGAGTTCTGCAGGTGGTACAGGTGTTTTACAGGGGACAGTGTACAGGTGTTTACAGGGGAGTCTGCAGGTGTTTTACAGGGAGTTCCATAGGTGTTTACAGGGGAATTCTCAGGTGTTCAACAGGGGAGTTCTACAGTGTTTTACAGGGGTAGTTCCCTAGATGTTTTACAATCAAGACATTAAAGACCTGAATAAAAAAAATCCCAGACATCCAAAACCTGAAAATGAATAAATCCACACCAAAACCCGAAAAAAAAAAAAAATCACAGACATTCACAAAAATCCTAAAAAAAACCGCCACGACCCCCCTTCAACAGTATTTTCCCGCCTCCCACCCCACAGTACGCGGCGGCCTAACCTTACGAGAGGGGCTGACCATCGCCGAGACAGCACGAGCCACGGGACACCTCCGCGCCTTCGACATGGTTGAAGTGAACCCCGACTTGGGCAACCAGAACGACGCCAACCTCACTTCACAAGCCGCTCGCCTCGTTATCCTATCCGCTTTGGCTGGATATAGGGGTGCCTAGTTCAGTTAGCCTTGGGAGAGGTGGGGCGAGGGAGGGAGGAGGAGAGAGAGAGAGAGAGAGAGAGAGAGAGAGAGAGAGAGAGAGAGAGAGAGACAGAGGAGAGAGAGAGAGATACAAGGAGAGAGAGAGAGAAATACAAGGAGAGAGAGAGAGAGAGATACAAGGGAGTGGGAAGGGTAGGGAGGAAGAGAGAAGATTGGGGAAAGGGAAGGGAGAAGATGGAGAAAGGGGAAGAGAAAGACAGAAAGAGAGAGAGGGTGAGGGAGAATATCTAGAGAGATAGGGTGAGGGAGAGTATTTTAGAAATAGAGAGAGAGAGTGGATATATATATAGAGAGAGAAAGAGATACAGGCACACACACACACATTTATATGTGTGTGTGTCCTCTTTCTATATATGTCTTCTCTCTCTCTCTCTTTCTAAAATACTCTGCCTCACCCTCTCTCTAAATATTCTCCCTATACATATACATACACACACACATGTATATATATTATATATATATATATATATATATATATATATAGTATATATATATATATACATACATATATATACATATATATACATATATACATATTATATACATATATACATATATACATATTTACATATACATATATATATACATATATATATATATATATATATATATATATTATATATATATATATATATATATATATATATATATATATATATATATATATATATATATATATATAAAGAGAGAGAGAGAGAGAGAGAATGATAGAGGTATGGGGATAAACACACATACACACATGTGTGTATATAGATAGATAGATAGATTTATATATATACACACTCATACATATGTGTGTGTATATAATATATATATATTATATATATATATATTATATATAATATATATATATATTATATATATATATATACCGAGAGTGAGAGAAAAAAAGAAAGTTTTCTTACATATGTTTTGCTCAGCCTACTGCACTTGTAGGCTACAGCAAGATCACTAAGATATAACTTAGACCAAGTGATCTTGGTCTACAGTAGCCCCAATCATGACTGCAATTACTTGTTTGTTTGTTTTTAGTGTATTTTTACTATTCACCGTCATGTGAATGTTATGTTACCATTGTGTAAGATAAGCATACATTTTGAACGAAAAATTCTGACATGTTGCCATCGACATACCTATAAACTTGATATGATTCTGTTATAATTTATTCTAGAGCAGATTTATTCAACGTTACCAACCCTCGTAGGTATAAACGAAGGGTGGATGCGGCTATGCGCCCCCGTTGGCCATAGTTCCTGGACGATGATGATAATTTATTCAAGAGTTCTTTGTGTTCGTTAGTTACTTATAAATACACTTAGAATTAGAATATGAAGTCCTATTCTTCTTTCAGTATACCGAATCTGAAATGACACTAAAATTTATATAAAATGGCACTAAAATTTATATAAAATAAAGATTACTTTATCTTCCGGAACGATTTTCATTTCCTTCCCTCTATAATTTTACTTATTAACTGAAAGAATTTCTATAGCAGATATACGATGTGTGTGTGTGTGTGTATACACACACACACACACACACACACACAACACACATATATATATATATATATATATATATATATATATATATATATATATATATATATTCTTATTGAAATATTTAAGCACTGAAATTTAAAAGGCAAACAACCCGAAAACTTGAAGTCAGCAGCAACTATCTATAAAAGAGAGGAGAGGCACTTCTCACCCGGCGGCCGCAGCGTCAACATCCCTCCAGCTTTCCACAGCGATTCAGCTCCCGCGCGTGCTATTTAATATATACACAAATGACCAGCCAGAATTTGAAAACATCCGCAGATTCATATATGCAGATGACTTGTGCATTGCCACACAGTCAAAATCATTTGAAATAATCGAAAACAGACTTACAGATGCACTAGAAATACTCTCAGACTACTACAAACAATGGTTCCTAAATGCTAACCCAGGTAAAACACAAGTCTGCACCTTCCACCTTAACAACCGTCAAGCCAACCGAAACCTCAGAGTCCGGTGGGAGAATAAAGAATTGAAAAACACCAAATACCCAGTATACCTTGGTGTGACTCTTGACAGAACCCTATCTTTCAAAGAGCACACAAGGAAACTGAAAGAAAAAGTTGCAAGTCGTAACAACCTTCTGCGGAAACTTGCAAACACAAAATGGGGCACAGATCCAAACACCCTCAAAACCACAGCAGTGGCGCTGTGTTTCTCCACAGCTGAATACTGTGCCCCAGTCTGGGCTAGGTCCTGTCATGCATCAGCAGTAGACACCGAGCTGAATCAGGCTTGCCGTATCATCACAGGGAACCTGAAATCCACACCTCTACCAGCCGTTTACCGCATGGCCAGCATCGCACCACCCGCCATCAGACGTAACGCCTTAACAAAGCAAGAACGTGACAAACAACTAAATGACTGCAGACACCCACTGTATGGCCATCAACAGGTTCTACAAAGACTTAAATCTCGTAAGAGCTTTGGCACAACCTTAGGATTAGAAGGGCGCAGCCCAGCACAACACCGGCTGGAGCAATGGGAGTTATGGGACAGGTCAGCATCCTATGCTGCGGTACCACCACAATCCGAATCCCTCCCTAACGGATCGTCCTTCAAAAGGAACGAATGGGTGGCCCTGAACAGAGCAAGGGCAAAAGTTGGCCGCACAAACAACAATCTCCACAAGTGGGGACTCGTGACACAACCAACCTGTCCGTGTGGAGAACCTATTCAAACAATGGATCACATCCTCCGAGAATGCACAATGGGCCCACATTGCACCGATCAAGACCTATTAGATGCAAATCAAACAGCTGCCCAATGGTGCCAGTGGTGGTATGAAAAGATATGATGATGATGAGCTCCCGCGCGAGCTCCCACTTCTATCAACGAATCTCCTACTTGACCGAAGTTTCCTCCAAGTTCTCCCGGAAACCCTTTTCGACGTCATCCTGAATCCTGCCGCAGGATTCCTACTAAACGAAGGTCTGCCACGAGATGTCTGCGGTCGCCGGGAGACAGGTCGACCCGACGAGGCGTCCTCGCCTGCGGGAATGGACCCCTCCCCTGTGCCTTCTGCGGGGCGGCCTTTTCTTCAGCGTGTCGAGGTTTATCACCGTCTTCCTCCTGGGACTTCTGCTGCGGCTGCTGACGAAGATGTGACGTCGGTCGGGGCCTCCTTGCAGCGCCCTCTTCGCCCCTTTCTCCTCGCGTTCGGCGGGCTCCGGTTAGTATTTGCTGGGGCCGACCAACTCCTGTAGGGTACGAGGCGGCTACGCCAAGGCGTCGGGCGGAGTTTGAGGGTCTCTGCCACGGGCCCTACAGCCTATCTCCAGCATTTGCTGTAGGTTGGCCCAGTGGAAGAACACCGGAGCGTGCCTTACAAAGAAGAGGGGGACGTCAGCGGGAGGACTTCGCGCCGTCAGAGGGTCGCCGTCGGGTGGCTTCCGGCGGCTGTCCCAGGCGGCTAGGGGTCCGGTTCTGGTGGATGGTGTCGCCGGCCTACTAGCGTCGTTGATGGGCGGTGTCTGCGGATGTCGCAGGGATAGCCATCCCTGTTTGTGGAGGGCGCCTCGCACAAAGGCCAATCTTTTGGCCAAAGATTGACACACTTAATAAAGTATTCAAAACCTATCCCCAAGGTGTCCACTTACCGGGTGGCTCAGGCGAAACCCGGGCTATCGGACTACTCTTGGATAGCGAATCAGTAAAAAAAAAAAAATAATAAATAAAAATAAATAATAATAATAATGTATATGCCGTCTTAGAATGTTTCTACTTTCATGACGCACTCTTATATTCTCTCTCTTCCCTTTTCATGTAATAATCACGCTCTCACGTAGACACACAAACTGAACCCATTCTGATGATGAATTTAGCAGAAACTATAGGCTGCCTATCTTGCAGATTATTAACCCCAAACAGCAAAGTCATAATTATTCAAAATGACCCAATGGTAGAACACTCGACTTCGAGGCAGAGGGACTTGGCTTCGAGTCCCAAGTCTTTTGTCAAAACTTCTTTTTGCAGTTGTAAGTAATATGTAGATTTTATAATCATTATACTGAAAATCATTTTTATTACCGGAACAACACTACATACATTACAGATTTCCGAATGCCATGGCATGAGTACTGTCATTTCTTTTATAATAATTTACACATCCCTTAAGCACTGAATTTTAAAAGGTATACAGCCCGAAAACTTGAAGTCAGCAACAGCTAAGAACTAGAGAGAGAGAGAGAGAGAGAGAGAGAGAGAGAGAGAGAGAGAGAGAGAGAGAGAGAGAGAGAGAGAGAGAGAGAGAGATTTTCACTCTCATCATCATCATCATCTTTGTGACTGTTATTTTCTTCATTATCATTACTTGTAATGATAATGATTTCTTTGATAAGGATAATTATAATCAACACAATGTATATGCTGTCCTTAGAATGTTTCTACTATCTTTCATGACTCACTCTTTTTCTCTTTCTTCCTTCTTTCACAGTAACCATATAATAACCACGCTCTCACGAACTCATTCTGATGATGAATTTAGCAGAAACTATAGGATGCCTATTTTCCAGCTTACTAATTTAGCGCAACGAATGATACAATCACAAATGCGGCGATAGCAATTAGAGAACAGGACGCCTAATTTGTCACATTATTAATACTGCCCAAAGGAAGGGGGACTTTTTGAGCAATACGAGAAGAAACCTGACCTGGTATTTCCACCTAAAGGAAATCGGAGCTTGTTCATTACTGGTGAAAATCTTTCCGTTCTGATAACTTTAAGTTTATTAGAGAATAGGGCATTGGTTATATATCCATGTTTTGTTTTTTTAGTATGCTTGATATGTTACTTCATAAATACACTTATTTTCGTTACTAGTCCAAGATCATATACAAATTATATTATATTCTTATGGAACATATTTTGAAACGTTAGTATTGCAGCGATTTTGTCCTCCATTTAGACTACTATGACCGTAGCAAATGATTTACGAATCTATGATACTACGCATGACTCCCATTCAAAATATTGCATCAAGGAATATTCAGTTAACAGAACAAATTCAAATATTCATCGGATTCTATAATTACGAATGCGATTTTTAAAATTCAACAGCATACAATAGAACTGTGGAAATGTCACTCAGAGTGAGCATTTAAAAAACAAGAGAGTTATCCCTACCAAAACAAACGGTTTTCTACGAAGAAATTTGCATTCTAAACTTTATTCATTTTGAAAAAATCCCCACCATATGCAATCTGTACGAAATCTCGACCCGCTAAAGCATCCAAAGTATCGCACACATCCTCCAACCCGTCAGCCAGTCCGAAGCATCCCAGAAAATAGAGAATAACCCGTCCTAAAGAGGAGTTGACACCGGCCCAGCCCTCCCGCACGGCCGCCTCCAGCCGCCATCTTGACCCCGCCTCGCTCTTCACGGGATTTCGCGAGATTTCGAGGTACATGCACGCTATCTCTCGGGGGGGATTTTCGGTTAAGTGGATTTTCGCCGTCGTCTCACTTTCTGTCGAGGGAATGTGGTGGGACGCGATGTGTGGCCATTAATCGGGCGTGGAAGGGCTAACTAAGGCAATGGGGTAGGAATGTGACCTCCACGTCGCTCAAAATCGATGTCAGGAGAACAAGGTGAAGAGGGAATTGAAAGGTAATGCAATGAGCCCTCTCGTGCTGTGCGGGAGAGGCTGACTTTTATTGGTATTTGGTCAGAGTAAAGGACGTGTCATGCCTTTGTAGGTGGTAGGCTTAGTGGAATAAGAGTAAATATGTAATTTTAGCCGGGTATGTTCTTGTTTATCATCATATCAAAATAAGATGAGGCAGGATTTAGAAGGTAATTAATTATTATTGTGTAGGGATCATATATTTCATATTCTTGAGTATTCAGATCTGTAGGAAAGTCAAATTCAGGTGGAAAAAGAAAATAAAAGCTGTTTGTTTTATTTCTTTGGCATTGCTTTCTCATGCCTGACACTCATGACAGGAAGATCAATAGAAACAGATATGAATCAAGTTCCTGTTCTTTGTTTCTTGAATAATAAGCAAGTAATTGTTGTGTGTTAAATTTAATAACAGTCAGTATTTGGCAGGTGGTCATCATTTTTAAAAAATGGTATTCTGCTCTGACGCTAAAACAACAGTCATGGATTGTTTAATTTGGCAACCAATCTTCTCGGTACAAGTCCAGTTCCATACAGCCATCGTTTAGACAAAAAATAACATATGCAAACGATAGAGGTGATTCTAAAAATTATCTTCTATGAACTAACTGCAACTCAAAAATATCTCCCAAATAGTTTATGGGGCCTAGCCTAACCATATCTAATCACACCTAATCAAGACTTTCCCATTACCTCACAAGCCAGGATTCAGGTGGTAGGAATTCCAGATATATGTAATTGTGGTTCAGATGAGTAACAATAATATTTTGAGCATTTAAACACATGCCTGCCATTGGTGTATGGCCTGTCAAGCTAAAATTAAGAAATATTCTCTATATTAATATTAGCAAGAGAGGGTGTGTAGACCTTTCAGGCAGTTTATACTTAAATCAAGAACCAATCCAGGCTCCATCTCGCTAGAATGTATGTGACGGAGGTTTATTGGCCTTTGCTAGAGCACAAAGTGTGGAGGTTGTGGTTCTCGCTTGACAGCATCCCAGGGTTCGTCCATAATTTTCATCATTATCATGAGCGTACAAACCATACATATGGGGGAGGGGGTTAAGACTAGACATACACTTTTTTGAATGTGAAAAATGATGATCTGTCAATGGGCGAATCAGCATCCATCATATTTCAAATTTTGCACCATGTTGGCATTGCTAGTAGGGCTGGCCGCTTATCCTTAGAAGCAGTTCTGACATTTACTAAACATTAGATAATAAAGGAAACAGATATAAATGATAGAATTGAACCATACACTATACATTACTTTTTAAATTTACTTTGATTTATTTTTTATGTCCACTCCATAATAATATTTTCTTTCATTGTATGTGTAGTAAGATACATAAATAGGTAAGATATTCTAAATCTAGTCAGGAGACACAGAAATAGATTTTATTAGGATGTGGTGATAAATATAACTCAGTCATTTACCAGTTACTAGTCAGAAGATACAGCCTGAACTCTGTGAGACTTCATGTCCCACTTTTGAAATAATTGTGAGGCTGAAACTCAGTTCATGATTTTTAAGGGAGTTTTATGAGAGCATTTTTTGTCTTTCTTTCTTTTTTTTTTTTCCAGAGCTTCATGATTTTTTATATATTTTAAGTATTAAGGGAATAAGGTATAATGTGTATGGTTATTGTGATTGCTTCTGGCATTATAGTAAAGGCCACCAAAGCTTCACCAAATTATGGCAAAATGGAGCATGGATGTTAAATTCTATGTCAAACAGAAATTACTTGAGTCATTGGTGGTATAGAAGAGCTTTTACTGTCTGATTTTGCTGTTTTCCTCAAGTTCTGTATATTAACAACTGTAATTATCATTGCACTTTCTTTATTAGGGTTGTGATTGACCCCATGCAACATTGATTGTGAGCAAAATACCGATCAGTACCTATTCCATTGTTTATAATCCACTGTTGCCTTATATATACAAAAATGAAAGTAATTAAAAAACAGGATATACCTTCCATCACCATTATCACAACCACCATACATATTGTGTGGAAACCCTGGTGGTTTGTTGGCCATTGCTGAGGCGCCAATGAAATACAAAGCACAACTATCACATGATTACATTTTAAGATTGTTACATTTTTATTTTCCACCTACTATGTCATAGAAAAAAATGAAATATTTACAGATTTCCAAGAATGGTGAAGTAGCTCTAATGAGGAAAATGATACCTCAAACTTAAAAATCAGAGCAACCATTTTATCCGCAGACTGGACAAAGGAGTTTTTATCATGGGTGAGGAGAGCGAAGACGACTATGGGGAAGCAGCATCTTTACCCCCTGTGAAGAGGATTCGAGTGACACAGATGGATCTCCTGAACCATTTGTTGAATGAGGTATGTGTGTGTTTTACATCACTTACTATCCATCAGTGACAGCATTGTTCCTGATTAAGTATATGTGAGGGTATTTGTTCCCTAGGGCAGTATGGTGTCAAAAATGCACTGCCATAATTCTCTTCTTCCCTATTTCAATTTATGGGGAAGTGTATTGCAAATCTTAATGAACTATGGTCCAGTTCTTTCATTTGAATACTGTACCCTTTTGATAAATTCATTTTAAGTTGTCAAAATATTAATTTGTATTTGCTGCCTTTTTACAAAGACTGAAAACTTCAAGAATGTCATGAAGATTTCCATTAAATGGTAATTTGTTTCCAGGTAATGGAAATCAGAACATGTATGAACACGCGCCTTACATCGTTGGAGACCAAAGTTTCAGTCTTGGTTCAGACTTGCAATAGAATTGCAACCAAGCTAGATGCAGTGGAACGGAACATTGGAAAACAACCAGAACAATCCATGTACGATGAGTGATATTGGAAATTATGTTTCTCACAGATTGATATCAAGTGGAAAAAACAAATATATGGTTGTCAAAATGTAGATAGCTTAATGAATATTAAACTTAATTTTCAGACCGGTAGAAATCCCAGCTGAGATGTCCAATGCACCAATTTTAGTTCAGGATGCCGACACAAGTAACCATATGAATGTCATATCCCTCAACTCTGAAGAGGACTTCCCACACGGGTCATGGCTGGGTGACCCTACGCATCCCACATTACGCGTGCGGTGTCCCATTACGCCACAGTAAGTACCTTTTATTATTATTTATTTTTTAATGATACACGATATGCACAAGGCATTTGAAATGGTTTTTATCTTCTTATTTCATTAATTGAGATTATGAGAAAATATTGAATATATGACAAGTTACTGTTAACCGAGGTCATTGATGTATTTTGTAACAAAGCATTTTCCAAAAGAAATCTATTGCACATCAACTCCACCTGCATCACAGCTGAGAAAATGGCTCTGACACTTTTGGACTATCTATTCACGAAGGAAGAATTGGCCTCTTCAAATTTATCTGGAAGAAGTGAGTGTGCCTGTATATCTTCATAGGTTGTCACTGTTAAACATTCTTCTTGATTACATAGTTATGATTGATATAGTCTACTACTGATTTAATATTTCAAGAATCAGGGAATCAGGGAAGTCTTCTACTTGCAGCTAATACCCTCTGCTACAGGTCTTCCCCCCTCACCCCCTACTTTTTTTCTTCTTTATCATCTCTTCCCTCCCTCCCCCAGTTTTTAGTGGTGTTTTAGTGGTTGTGTGGGTGGCTACGTGTGGGTGCATGGAAGACAGATAGTGAGTGATAATTGCAGTGATTATGAATCTGTTCTTTTACTCAACATAATGGTTACTAATTCTGCCAAATATGTATTTTTTATGCTGATTTTATGTCTAAATATTTCCTTTTGTTATAATGTACAGGTAGGTGGAACAAAAGACAGTTAGATCCCCTCATGATCTTTGGCATACGCTGTCACCTTCAGTACAAATTCAACATCTCCAACAAGTTATGGCACAAGATCTGTCAGAACATGGACTCCAAATGCCGCTCTGCCTGGAAGCGGCGAATGAGAGGCATGGTGACACAGCCAAGAAATAATAGAGTAAGGACTATGAGCTCTTCCCTCCTCCTCTCTCTCTCTTCCTTTCTGTTATGAATCATTCTGTTTTTTTATTTGTGTGGTTGTGTGGCAGTACATATAAACAGTATTCATGAATGGAACAAAGATTTTACTTATAAACGTCTTCCTTACAGATTGGTCACACATCGTCAGCGAGGAAGGATCCAGGGGTGACGGAAGATATTTCCTTTGACTTTGACTCCCTCCAGAACTCAAACCTTGATCTTAGTGATGTCAAGGTATGCTGTTGTTGATCACAAATT
>NW_020869615.1:407636-410136 GCF_003789085.1 Penaeus vannamei | reverse complement strand
TGTAAATTTGTATCTTTTTCCAATTCTTTTAAGCTGAGCATTTTGGTTGGTGATCTGTCCTTTAATGTATATGATTGTTACAGTGATGATAGCTGGTATAATAAAGACTTGCACAAATAATTGGTGCAGGTTGAAAATGCTTTTATTTTTCCCAAAAATAACAATACAGTCTCTTATACTTCTCATTGTATATACTCAATATGCTGAAACAAGGTTAAAACATAAAACCATATTTTCAACATCAAGGATATTTAACACTTGACACGAAACTGTGATCCCTTTAGAGGCCTAACTTTTCTACTATGTTTTCATTTGCATGAAGTAAAAATTATATCTTAACATTTCGCGGGTCATAAACAATGTATTTCATGCCCACATAAGCAGTTCTGTATAGTTCACTATTTACCATTCCTTCTCTTCCACAGGATATACAATTTTACCATGACTGAAAATTCTAATTTATTTTCCTCTTATAATATGAAACTTGTACCTGCATTCTTGTTTATTTCCTCCCACTTTAAAGTTTGTGTTCAACATTTTATCTTTTCACATATTGTAACATGACAAAATATTTTCATATCAAGATTTTTCTGTTGAAAAACTTTCACCCCATTTTCTGAAAATAATACTTCTCTCACACAAATTTATTTATGTACTAAAAGTCTGTCTGTTTAACAAAACACATACAAAGAAAGTGCCTTAAGAAGAAAATGACAGTGCTTATAAGAAACAGAGCATCACAAAGTTATATATATATATATATATACAAATGGTCCTGGGGGAAATCTGCATACAAACCTTAAATTTGATATATACAAATGAGCTAAGCAAAATATCAGAAAAGAAATATACTGTTTTTATTTATCTAAATAAAAAAAATAAATAAATAAGTGGGGATATCTTAACCACTTGCCACCGGGGATGGCATGTGCGTACATGCCCTGCCCACTGTGTTTAATTTAGTAACTGTTTTTACATATAGATGGCTCCACAAGTACTCAGTTACCAATGAGCCGATTACAAGAACTACCTATCTTACCTGTTCACCCTTTTCCTTGATTTTTTATATTTTCTAGTATTTAATACTGCTGTTAGTAAAGTCAATAACAATATAGTAATTATAATGTTTTTAACAAAACTGTCGATATCGATAGCATTAGTAAGAAAAAAAACATTTTCCTGCTATTCCAAGGAAAGACAAGGTCACAAGATCTACTTACTGAATCCTTTGTGGCTAAGCACTGGCAGAACCATCTATGTGCAGAAACAATCAACAAAACAATACTAAAGTGAAGGCAACATTTTCCTGTGGCATTGGGTCAATATGTACTGTACCGCAAATCTAACAGGAGGAAAATGTATAAGCAAAATTATTTGTTGTCTTCTGCAAAATCTTCACATACCTGATTTCCATGCCTTTAATATACTGACCGAGCATTTAGTTTCACAATATAAAACTGTAACTCTCATCAATATTGCAGTGTAATGCACTTTGCATACTCGTGAGAAAAAAAGTATTTTGAATTCATATCAGAGAGGACAAACATAATTAAAGTATGATTTTTTTGTCTGATATTTATTATTCATATTTCAAAAGAATGTTTGTAAAGTGAAGTCGAAGGTTGTAAGTGCCAAAATTGAATTTAGGTTGTGTCAATTCTCGCTACAAAGTAACATGAAAATTAGTTCAAACACAAGGATTCTTGAGCAAATGATGTGCAGAGAGTTTTGTTTACCAAATTAATTCGTTTGTTAATAACCATACCTAGTTCCATACAATTCTTGTCAACTCTAATTCGAGTGTAAGAAGTTATTATGTCTGCTCTTTACAATTGGGTAGGAAGTGCAACATACTTTATCCCAAGAAATTTTAAAAACCTGAGCTAAATCATTTTCAAAAGGCTGAATCCTCATTAATGCCAGTTCACTCACCTACAATTCCATGATCTAATAAACAGTATTTGGTATAAATCTCACCCCTGTATTCAAACATATGAAAAATACTTCCCTGTCATCTTACAAACATGACAAATGAATTCCTATTTTAGTTTCATATATATTATTCTCCAATATATTTTTCCTACTTCATCTTATGCCAAAACCCTTTCAGTAGACATAGGATTCACACATTATGTTTGAATGTTTAAAAAAAAGAAGCAAAAAATGAAAAAAATATATATCAAACTTGCTACTTTCATCAATGCATTGTCGCATTTATATAATAAAACCATAAAAAATATTCTGAAAAAAAAATCCTTTAATCGTATATTTCTACATGTAAACAATTCACAAAGATGCTTCAATCATTTCTTTGATGTGTAGCACAATTATGTTTTTTAACCATTAACCGTTCAATTATTTCTCGTCCCTCGCTTGAACAATCATAGTGTAAGCCACCACAGACTGGTTTACTCTTTTAAAGCTAAGCACTATCTTTAAAAACATTCCTCTTAAATATCATACAAAATTTGCACTTTATTAACAGTATCTGAAAACAAAG
>NW_020869615.1:362636-385136 GCF_003789085.1 Penaeus vannamei | reverse complement strand
AATCTCTTTGCCCTCTTCTCTCCCTCTTGAAAGTCCTTATTATCATCTCCATGTGTATCTGTATTCTCTCACTCGCGCTCTCATTCATTCACAAAAGGAAATGTGTACATCTCTTTGTCACTAACTAATGCACCAACATATGTGCATACATATACATATTCACAGGCATGCCAAAAGGGGATGCAAAGTGGCATCGCATGTGCTCTTTCTGTTGGCAAGTTTCTTCCCTTATTCAGCAAACAAGGGAAGAAAAATGTCCACTTCATCAGTTTATTAACGATCTGCACCCTCTGCGGAAATCCTTAGGGGTGCCCACAATGTGTGTGTGTGTGGGAGAGGGTGTGTATATGTATTATACATGTGTATTTACATATATATACATATGTATGATAAATGTACATCTTCTCCCACAAATATACACATAGAACTTGTACACACACACACACACACACACACACACACACACACACACACACACACACCACACACACACACACACACACACACACACACACACACACACACACACACACACACACACACACACATACACACACACACACACACATCACACACACACACACATACACACACATACACACACACACACACACATACACACACACACACACACACACACACACACACACACACACACACACACACACACACACACACACACACACACATACACATACTTAAATGCATAAACACTCACACATACAATAAACACTCATACACACATACACTAAACACTCATACACTAAACACTCATACACACACACACTAAACACTCATACACACACACACTAAACACTCATACACACACACACTAAACACTCACACACACTAAACACTCATCACACTAAACACTCATACACACACACACACTAAACACTCATACACACACACTAAACACTCATACACACACATAAACACTCATACACACACACACTAAACACTCATACACCACACACTAAACACTCATACACACACACACACATACACACACAAACACTCATACATTAAACACACACTTATACGCACACATATGCACACAGGTACACAGATACACACACATACACATGCACACACATGCACACAGATACACACACACACAACACACGCATGCACACAGATACACACATTACACATGCACACAGATACACACATGCACACAGCACATGCACACAGATACACACATGTACACATCACACAGATACACACACATGTACACATGCACACAGATACACATGTACACATGCACACAGATACACACACATGTACACATGCACACAGATACACACACATGTACACATGCACACAGATACACACACATGTACACATGCACACAGCACACATGCACACACACACACATGTACACATGCACACATACACACACACACACATCACACACACACATGTACACATGCACACAAATACACACACACATGTACACATGCACACAATACACACAGATACGCACACATGTACGCATGCACACAGATACACACACACATGCACACAGATACACACACATGTACACATGCACACAGATACACACACATGTACACATGCACACAGATACACACACATATACACATGCACACAGATACACATATGTACACATGCACACATACACATGTACACATGCACACAAATACACACACATGTACACATGCACACAGATACACATATATGCTCACACATACACATTAAAAAGAAGAAGAAGAAGCACTGCTAGAATATAAACATAATTAAGCTACAAGCCTTAATGGCAAAAATTGCAGGCCTGGCAACCTTGCTCATGACATGATGTAGTGCACATGTCTTGGGTGAACCAGTGCCTATTTAGCTGTGTGTGGGAATGGTACAGGTAACTTACCTCTCAAAACTGAAGACACACAAGGTACGAGGATGCATTTTGTGATTTAGTGATTATGGAATCAGTGGTTTGAGATGGATAGTTATTTTTAGCACCGTTGGACATTCTTGCAGTGGTTTGTGGGATTGTTAAGGGTTATCTGGGTTAAGAGGAAGAGAATGTTATTAAGAAAAAAAGGTTTATTTGCATTTTAGGGCCTTGAAATTTATGTTCATTGTTTTTTTTATACAAAACCATTTGAAAAGTAACCACACATGATGTACTACCGAGGATATATGTTCAAGTGGATGATAAGAAAAGTTTTACTCTGTGGCTATTTTGGTCCCACATCCTAAAGGCTGCCAAGTCCTTGCTTTTTATGTTATATTTTTTTCCTAAGCATGGTCTTCCTTTCTCTCTGTTACTCGTGCTCTTCTTTACATTTTGTTTTGATTTTGCTTTAAAGAAATCTTCTTTTGTTTTATGCTTTATTATTTTTATAGTCACATTGTTTTATCACAATTTTTTTTTATCATCTGTTTTCGTTTTTATTATAAAATGAATAGATGAAAATGTAATGTCTTTCCTTGATCTCTTTGCTTTGAACTGTGTCACTGTGAATCATGAATTTCTTATTATTTATGTCCATGGAGCTTTTCAGCAACCCTCCTTTTTTTGGGGGACATGTCTTAAGGATGCGAAGGCAGTTAGAATAAGGTGTAAGCTTAGGGAAGAGGTGATTGTGAATCTAAATATTAGATTTGATTTAGGTCTGATGTAGATTATGCAGGTCTTTATGTTTGTCTGTTTATAGCAGAGAATTATCTTGATTTTCCCTAGGCAAGGAAAATTTAAGATCACATTGGTACATTTGAGGTACTGATATTGTACTTGGATATGTGAATGCTACAATTAAAACTGGTTTATTTTATCAAATATCAAGTTTTTCAAATTGCTGATTTTACTGTGGGATACTGGTACTTGCAGTTATATATAATTGTGTTGTAATATATGCCCTTAATGTAGTTTGAATGGTATTGAGAGGACAGTATTTGATTGATTCAACTTCCTGTTGCTTGCTAGCATGTTACTTAATATAGGAAAGAAAAGAGAGAAGAAGAATGGTTTGTGTTGTTGCAGTACAAATTCTATCAGTTATATTACAGTTCAGCCTGCCTGCCCCCCCCCTCTTCTTTCTATTTCTCTTTTTCTTTCTCTTTCTCTTTTTCTCTCTCTCTCTTTCTCTTATTCTTTCTCTTTCTTTTTCTTTTCTCTCTTTCTCTCCTCTCTCTTTCTCTTTCTCTTTCTCTCTCTTTCTCTTTCTCTTTCTCTTTCTCTCTCTTTCTCTTTCTCTTTCTTTTTTCTTTTTTTTCTCTTTTTCTTTTTCTTTCTCTCTCTTTCTTTTTCTTTTTCTTTTTCTTTTTCTTTTTCTTTCTCTCTCTTTCTTTTTTTTTCTTCGCTCTCTCTTTTCTCTTTTTCTTTCTTTCTCTTTCTCTCATACAGTGAAAATAGTTATTCAGTTTTTTCTCATTTTGATTCTCATATCATATTTAAAGACCATATAGCCTTATATGCTTTGTTCTCAAGTTCTTGAATAAGTGTCAACTTCTCACTTTATATTTGGTTCGGTTAAGTGGTTTTCAAGCTGTGGTTATGGTGTAGGGGTAGCAGGGGGGGGGGGGGGGGCGGGACCAGGCTTGGAGGAAAAATGTAGGCCATTTTATAAGGTTTTGTATATAAACAGTGCAGATTGCTGAATACTCCTGTCTTTTTCTTTCTTTCTTTTCTTCTTTTTTTTCTTTTCTTTTCTTTTTTCTTTCTTTCTTTTCTTTCTTTTCTTTCTTTTCTTTCTTTTCTTTCTCTTTCTTTCTTTTTCTTTCTTTTTCTTTCTCTTTCTTTCTTTTTCTTTCTCTTTCTTTCTTTCTCTTTCTTTCTTCTTTCTCTTTTTTCTTTCTCTTTCTTTCTTTCTTTCTTTCTTTTCTTTCTTTCTTTCTTTCTCTTTCTTTCTTTCTCTTTCTTTCTTTCTTTCTTTCTTTCTTCTTTCTTTCTTTCTTTCTTTCTTTCTTTATTTTTATTTCTCTTTCTTTCTTTATTTCTTTCTTTCTTTATTTATTTATTTATTTCTCTTTCTAGTTATTTATTTTCTTTCTTTCTTTCTTTATTTATTTATTTCTCTTTCTTATTTATTTATCTCTTTATTTATTTATTTCTTATTTCTTTTTCTTTTATTTATTTATTTATTTCTCTTTCTTTTCTTTATTTTATTTCTCTTTTCTTTTTATTTATTTATTTATTTCTCTTTCTTTCTTTATTTATTTATTTCTCTTTCTTTCTTTATTTATTTTATTTCTCTTTCTTTATTTATTTATTTATTTATTTATTTCCTTTATTTATTTTCTCTTTCTTTCTCTTATTTATTTATTTCTTTATTTATTTCTTTTCTTTCTTTATTTATTTATTTCTTTTCTTTTTTTTTCTCTTTCTTTATTTTTCTCTTTCTCTCTCTCTCTCTCTCTCTCTTCTCTCTCTCTCTCTCTCTCTCTCTCTCTCTCTCTCTCTCTCTCTCTCTCTCTCTCTCTCCTCTCTCTCTCTTCTCTCTCCTCTCTCTCTCTCTCTGGTTCATGGTTGTGCAAGAATTTTGAGAGGTTACATGTGTTAAAAGGTTGGAAACCACTGTTTTAATTTGATGATTATATTTTGTTTAATTTGATTTCACCTTTCACCTTTTGTACTCCATGTTTTGACTAAACACTTCAGTTTTATATTTAGTTTAATTTGACACATACTTTGTTTTCCAAGGGCCATCTTTCTGCAGTCATCATTTTTCCCTTCTACTGTCCCTCATTCATCATTTTTTTCTTCTTACCTTCAAAATGCTATTGTTAATTATATTTTGTTTTAGTACATCTTTTTTTTATATCTGTTTTCTGGAATATGTGCAAGAATGTGAGTGTGTGACTTTGAATGAGTGAGTGAAAGAGAGCAGGAATGACTGGGCGAGTGAGAGAGTAAGAGTAAGTGAGTGTAAATGAGTGAATGAGTGAGAGAGCACGTGTAACCGAGGATGTGGGTGTGAGAGCGTGTATGACCCAGGTTGTGGGTGAGAGAGAGCATGTGAGCGAGGGTGTGGGTGAGTGAGAGTGTGTGACCTGAGGATGTGGGTGAGAGAGCACGTGTAATGGAGAGTGTGGGCGAGAGAGTACGTGTAACAGAGGGTGTGGGCGAGAGGGCACGTGTAACGGAAGGTGTAGCCAAGAGAGCACGTGTAAAGGAGAGCATAAGTGAGAGAGCACGTGTAAAGGAGGCCATGAGTGAGAGAGCACGTGTGACAGGGGGGGTGGGTGAGAGAGCATGTATGACCAAGGAGGTGTTGGTATGAATAAGTTTTGAAAAAGAAATAGATAATATTTTGATTTGCAAACTGTATTTCTTCATAATACTTTTCTAATTGTTACCTATATTTACATTTGTTTAAATGTTTGGAAACTATGAGACTTTCCTGTGATATTAAATATTCACCAGCTTGCCATATAAAGAGTATAGGGGTGGAATGACACTTGTATATTGTGTGTTTCTTTAACTCTTTTTCAGGATGTACCATTTCTTCTCCAATGCTTTTGACTTTGCTTTTTTTTTTTCTTTCTTTTTAACTTGTTTTATCTAATGATCTGCTTTTATACTTCTCTTGTAGGTTAATTGATTCAACTCAATAATGAAAATCCTACCAGAAAAAGAAAAGAAAGATGTAAGTTGTCATTTTCATATCAAGATAAAACTGAGCCTTGTCTATTATCATGATGGCCAAGTGGATATTTCTTTTTATCTCACTGAGACTAGCAAAAACAAGCAAACAAACAGTGTGTGTTCATGTGTGCGTGTCTGTTTCTCCGTTCATAGGTGAATGCAGAGGGGTTATCACAGAGCTGAATTTATGCCATGTTTTTTATTTTCATGTATGGATTGGTGCCATTTTACATATGGCATCAAAACCAATTTGTAAATGTTTATTAAATAACTTGAAACAGGTTGGATCAGAAAGGAAAATGTTTTAATCCTTTTACTATTTTGTATTTTCTTTGTTTTATTTCTCTTGTATTTGACTGCTTTTCATATTGATGAGAAAAAAATTTCCTGTAAATTTTTTAGAATTGTGAATATCAATATATGGTTGAAGTCTGGCAATTTCTTTTTCTTCTGTCTGTCTGATGTAAGAATTTCTAAAAGAAAAAAAAAAATGTGATTGGCACACCAACATTATTTTCCAGTCCCAGAAAAACATGGTAATTCAGGTCTGATTGGAAACCCTATTACAGACCGTACATCTACCCACTGAAATTCAGCTACAGTCAAAATTCAGTAGCACTAGCAGATACATACTTCTGTTACACATACACAGTATTGTATGTGGGCATGATAACACATACACATGCACATTCACACACATTCATATGCAACTATTCACATGCACAAATAAACTTACACAAATACACACACCCACAAAGACACACATGCAAAAACACTTGCACACAAATACACACATACATACATAAACATATACATACATATACACATACATGCATACACCCATATCAAAGAAAAAAAAAAAAAAAAAAAAAAAAAATATAAAATATATATATATATATATATATATATATATATATATATATATATATATATATATATATATATATTATACACTATTACATACACATACACATTCATATATGCACAAAAATATATACTCATAGACAAACATACACACATACATGTACACACATATACACATACACATACATGCATACATATACACATTACATGCACATATACACATTACATGCACACATTACATGCACATATACACTACATACATATACATACATGCACTACTCATACACACATACACAAACACATATAACATACATAACACATATAAACATACACAAAACATATAACATACACAAACACATATAAACATAAACACTAAACATACACAAAACATATATAAACATAACACAAACACATATAAACATACACAAACACATATAAACATAACACATATAAACATACATATAAACATACACAAACACATATAAACATACACACAAACACATACACAAACACATACAGACACAAAACACATATAAACATACACAAACACATATAAACATAAACATACCACAAACACACATAAACATAAACATACACAAACACATATAAACATAAACACATAAACATACAGACACAAACACATAAACATAAACATACACAAACACATATAAACATAAACATACACAAACACATATAAACATTAAACATACACAAACACACATATAAACATAAACATACAACAAACACATATAAACATAAACATACATAAAACACATATAAACATAAAATACATAAACAACATATTAAACAAACATACACAACACATATAAACATAAACATACACAAAACACATATAAAACATAAACATACACAAACACATATATACACAAACACATATAAACATACACAAACACATATAAATATAAACACATATAAACAACACCACATATAAACATACACAAGCACATATAAACATACACAAGCACCCATACACAACACATATACACATACATACATGTACACATACACACACACATACACGTACACACAACATACACATACATACATACACACAACATACATGTACACACAACATACATTACAACAAACATACATGTACACACAACATACATGTACACACAACATACATGTACACACAACATACATGTACACACACAACATACATACACACAACATACATGTACACACAACATACATGTACACACAACACATGTACACACCATACATGTACACAACAACATACATGTACACACAACATACATGTACACACAACATACATGTACACACAACATACATGTACACACAACATACATGTACACACAACATACATGTACACACAACATACATGAACACACATACATGTACACACACATACATGTACACACATACAACACACATACATGGTACACACACACATACACGTACACACACATACATGTACACACACACATACACACACACAACACATACACACATACACACACACACACATACACATACCACACACACACACACACACACACACACACACACACACACACACACACACATGCACACACACATGCACACACACATGCACATTCATACACGTAAGCATGCATATACACACATACACATATATACATACACATGTATGTACACATGTATTCATATGTGTGTGTGTGTGTGTGTGTGTGTGTGTGTGTATATATATATATAATATATATATATATATATATATATATATATATATATATATATATATATACATATTTATATTTACATTGGTTTATTGCTCATTTTTTCATTCAAAAAAAGTGAAATACCTTTGCCAGTCCAGTGATTCCTATTGAAGGTCAAGATTGGAAGAATTCGAGTGAAGCTTGTAGTAAAAAGCAAAACTAACTTGTTCATCATGATAGACTGCATGCTAAGATCTTTCCATTTTCTTTCCATGAATTAACAGCTGAGGATTGTAACACTTGTATATTTTGTTTGTGTGCCATTGTGGCAGCTGTTTCCAGGTGGTGTGGTCCTTCCCCTTTTGCTTAGCATGAGCCGCTGCCATCTGTTTTGCGATGAATGTGCCTCTCCTCTACATTTCTTATGACGCAGTATTTCAGTTCTCTGATTTGGATCACTTCAGTATGATAAGAGGGAAGGAAATAGTGAACTTGTCATAGTGGTTCATGATTTTTCACCATTCTTATCATTATGGAGATAGAAATTATTTTTTGATTGGATAACACCGCTGACTTTAAGTTTACTAACTATGTGATACTTTTTATACCTGTTTGGAGTAGTCATAATGTTTGTATACCTACTTCTTTGAGGGGGGGATGAAAATCACGCTTGATAATCCTATAGCATCACTGTGTGATCGGACAAAACCTGTGCACTTTTGAGCACCCTTGCTAGTGACTTTTACCTGTTTTCATTAGTGTATGGGAAGCTCTCTCTGGGGTTAGGCAATCATGATTTTTACTTGCATGTTTCCAAATATCTGTCATGTCTTCTCTTTTTTTCACCCTTTTTTTCTATATGCTTCTGAAAGGGCTAAGAATGTTGACATTTTTATTTTTGAGCAGGCAATGGATCGGGCCAATTTTATTCTATTTTCAGTTTATAAAGGATATGAAAGATTTTTAATTCTTTCCCTTTTTTTATATAATATTAAAGATTTATTGAGCTAGCATTTTTTTTCTTTCTTTTTTCCCTGTTTGTTATTGTTGACCCTGACATAGTTTTTGCTTGTTGGATAACCGCAAAATGGGATTACTGTGGGATATTTAGAATTATTATTTGTGGAAATAGTTCTCTCACAAAATACACCTGCTTTATTATACAGCACTGTTCAAGGGATTGCAACCTGAAATAATCAGTAGTAGTCCCTATTGCTAGATCTGTGCTCTGTTTTAAGAATTGGTTATGTGAAAAAATTTGTTTAGCATCTTCACTGTCATTGTTTGATTTTCAGATATAATTGAGCACAGCTTCAGCACATCTAAAACCTTAAATGAAACCTGTAGAATTATGATTGCATGGGAAACAATGGGTTTTGTGTATTAATTGGTTCGAAGCAGTATGGGAAAGTAGTTGCTTTGTACAGATACTTTTTTCCAGCACATAGTAACAGTAGACTATATATTTTTTAATAGTTGCCAAATATAGAACACACTGGCTATGCATTTGTGTTTGAGTTATAAAAGTTAGTCCAAATGCATTCTGAACACAATCTCATCTTCCCGCACTATTTTTGCAGGAGGGACCCGGACTCCTCTCATCTCCGACCCCAAGTTCCGAGGACACACAATCAACCACAAACCAAAGTGCTGAGGGCAAGGCTACTCCCAGTGGGATGTGGGTGAATGGGCGGGAAGCAAGCGGGCTACCATGGGAGGAGGTAGCCCGTTTGCTTGTCACAGACACCAACAGTGGCCTGCCCTCCCGAGAGGTCATGACCCGGAGACAAGTCATTGGTTACAATGAATTCTCAGAGGCTGAAGATGACCCCTTGTGGAAAAAATATCTGGGACAGGTTAGTGCATTTTGTATGTCTTGTTTCCACATTAAGATTTTGTTTGTTTTATGGTAAGAATCCAAAGTTTGCTTATAACTGTACTATTGTCATATTAACAGACTTGTTCTCACTTACTATCATTGCTTTGTTGTTTTTTTTACAGTTCAAGGAACCTCTAATCCTCCTGTTGCTGGCTTCAGCCTTTGTTTCTCTGTGTATGAGCCAGTTTGATGATGCAGTTGTTATTACACTTGCTATTGTGATTGTTGCAACGGTTGCTTTCATTCAAGAACTTAGAACAGATAAAGCTCTTGAGGAATTGAAAAAGCAGGTAAGCTTATATGAGTTCACTGAGGATATTCATATAGTATTGATATGATTTTCTATTGTAAAAGGTAATTTTTATATAATATTTTACTATTTTTGTATATTGCATATACAACGTGTTAGGATGGTAAAAAGAGCTAAAGATTTATTTCTTATGAAAAGGAAAAAAAAATGTAGATAAAGTATGAATGAGAATGAATATTACAGATTTTCATTCATCATTCATACCTTTTCTACATTTGTTGCAATGAATACAGTTCAAATTATTTTGAGTAAATGAGGAATGCTATGTCATGTCTATATACATTTATATATTTCCAGTTAGTCCTCTGGTAGAGAATTTTAAACAGTATTTAATTATCATTGGCAAGAATTTTAACATATATTTGTTTTCAGGTACCCGTCACCTGCATGTGTCTCCGTGATGGTAATGTTAATGAATATCAGGCAAGGGAGCTGGTTCCTGGGGACCTCGTCCATCTTAACATTGGGGATCGAGTCCCAGCTGATTTAAGACTCTTTGAAGCCTATGATCTCAGTATTGACGAATCCAGTTTCACAGGAGAAACAGAGCCAGCTAGCAAGGTGTGTAAAGTTCTTTTCCTGTGTTGATATGTGACTGTTACAGTTGTGTGTAATGTGAATGTCATAGATATCTGGATCATGTCAAATAAAATATGTATATATATTCTTATATCCCTTATGTTGATCTCATCTCCAGTCTTTATACTTTTAATAGAATTAAGAATTAAAAAGTGATTTGTAACTCTTGCTTCCAGAATAATAATATCGTCACCACAAGCACCTATGGAACCTCTGGAAGCCTTGCCAATATTGCATATATGGGGACTTTCGTTCGTACCGGCCGAGGCAAAGGTATTGTTATCAGCACTGGAGAAAAGTCCCAGTTTGGCGAGCTGTTCAAAATGATGATGGAAGAGGAGGCTCCCAGAACCCCTCTCCAAAAAAACATGGATGAGCTGGCCAAGAAACTCTCCATATTTTCCTTCTGCTTCATTGGGGTTGTGTTTGCTCTCGGACTGTACCAGGGCATTCCCGTTCACAAGGTTGGCAGGCTGTAGCATTTTTTGTTCTTCATTCTAAGATGTAGATGATGATTGCTGTTTTGAAATATACTTTAATTTACATGGCTGTATTTAAGTATATTAAAAAAAGTTACAGGATGCAAAAATATTTTCATCACCAATTTATTATATGTTTCAAGTTCATATCACCCTCTTTCAGATCTTCAATATTGCTGTAAGTTTAGCTGTAGCAGCAATACCAGAGGGCTTGCCCATAGTTGTGACAATGACGCTCTGTCTTGGGATTCGTCGTATGGCCCAGCGCTCCGCTTTAGTGAAAGGTTTACATACAGTGGAAACTCTTGGTTGTGTCACAACAGTGTGTTCTGATAAAACTGGAACTTTAACAAAGGTAATTTTTGTATAATTAGACTGATTACGTTCAGTCAGGTTAGATGGAATCTTTTGATATCTTTTTTCCCAATGCTTGGCAGAGTATTCATGTCAGATATTGACTTATTTTTGTGGTTCACGTGTTTCTGTAAATTATTTCCGTATTCATTTATGTAAGAAAGCCTTCAACTTGTTAGCATATGTAAATTCATTTAAAAATACAGCAGTATGTTTACTTATCATTACTTTTTATTGGTAAGCCAAGTTTATCTTTATGAAATTTGATGGGTCATATGTTGCTGTTGTGTTTTAGTGCTTTATAAAGTAATCCAGCATGTTAAATTCTTTCCACACAGAATGAAATGACTGTAACATCCATCATCACATCAGAGGGCGATGAATGCCATGTCACCGGAGTAGGCTATTCGTCTGATGGCTGCATTGTGTTCGAAGGAGGCTACTCTGACCTTGCTAATGAGGCAGTCACGAAGCTTCTGGAAACAGGTCAGTTGCTTGATTGCTTCGTTTTGTAGGCTACTTGTATGAGGATACGTTTTGTCTTTGATCTTTTGTCATGGGAGTTTGTTGTACCAATTTATTGTGAATTTGGGTAATTTTATTATTATTTTAATGGAAAATGTGTTTTTCTGTGTGAAGCTTGCATATTCTGATTTATCTATATATTTATTCTTATAATGTGTTCCAAAATGTTCCAAAATTAAGGTTATTTATGGAGAAATTATTGTTGGTTGTGTTATTCATTTAATTATGCTAAGATAAGCAAAAGGCGCTGTGTGTTTCCCTGTATAACTTGTGCTAGGGAGATTTCTATTTTCTATTGTGATTTTTAAATGCTTTTATATTTGGTTAAAACTGCACATTGTATAGTTTATGTATAGGGCTTTTGTTATTTTTAATAAGTTTATTTGCTGTTTCATTTCCTGCACTTTTGCTTTAAAAGCATTCCAGTGTAGTGATTTTATACATGAAATATTTGAAATGCATAATGCAAAACAAAAGTAAACTCCTGGAAAGTAACTACATTCATATACATGCTGACAAATGGCTAAAAATATACCATTAAAAAAAAAATTAAATGCAGTTAAGTTGGGAATTATAGCATGACTAACAAGAGATGTATATACTGATAGCCTACATGTAGTTTCCAAAATTACAGAAGAAGATTAGAGTGTAATATTACCTGTGACAAAAGTATACCCCAGGAAAGGAAATACAATCATACATGTAGTCACTGTGCCTACAATTAGGCCCTTCCGGAAGTGACCAAGAAGGGATCGTCATTTTTGTGCCCGCAAGTAGGAAAGCAAGATCTAACAAGCAACCCTCAATTTATTCTTTAGAAGGCATTTTGTAGGAAACTAGGGAATGATAGCCACCGTCCCCCTCCAACACTCATAAGACCTTCATAAGCCATTGTCTTGATGTTTATTTGGAGGTAGTTGATGGTCTCCTCCCATCCACTTCCAGATAGGCCGAATCATGAATGCCTTGCTACTTTGCCATCAGCTGTGGGCACACATATGAAAGTGTTTACTTCTCAAGGTGTACATTTAGCATACATTTTATGTCTCAAATAGTATTATAGCCTTACCATTATTATCTACTTTTGGCATGCTATGTATGCTATTGGGATACATGCCTCTTGTGTCATGTTACAAGTCTCAGTTACTTTTTATTTATTCTTATGAGATCTTGTGTATCATTAATTGCCTTTTCACTTTTCATTGCATTTGTGGTCCATATTTACAATGAATAATGAGGACTCCCTGTATCCTGTTTTTTTCTTTCCACACACTGTTGTGGGGTGACTTAATATGTACTCGAGTGTCCCCGAACTAATCTGAACCTGCAAGATAATTACCCCTGATGTGTTTTTGTCTAAAATTTGTGTTTTATTAACTTATAGCAGATTTTTTCTGAATCTTATTTTTGTGCTCGTATTGTTTTTCAGGTGCTGTATGTAACAATGCTGAGATAGTTGGGGATCAGCTGCTGGGACAGCCCACAGAAGGAGCTATATTGGCTGCCGCTATCAAAGTAAGTGTTATTTTTCTAAACAGGTGTGATGTTTATTGATGATTGGTTTTAGGTTTTATGTCATTTTTGTTACAGATAGCGATCTTTATAATGAATTTTTAACATTTCAGCATGGTGTGTACAATGCCCGAGATAAGTACCAAAGGTTGGAAGAAGTGCCTTTCAGTTCTGAAACCAAGATGATGTCAGTCAAAATCAGAAATAAAAAAGTAAGTCATATATATGTCTCTCCCTCCTGCTTGTTCTGTCTGTCTCGGTATCTGAGTTTATATTCTCTGTCTCTCTGTCTCTCTGTCTCTCTGTCTCTCTGTCTCTCTCTCTCTCTCTCTCTCTCTCTCTCTCTCTCTCTCTCTCTCTCTCTCTCTCTCTCTCTCTCTCTCTCTCTCTCTCTCTCTCTCTCTCTCTCTCTCTCTCTCTCTCTCTCTCTCTTTTTTCCTCCCTTCCTCTCTCTCTCTTCTTCATCCAATTTTCTGCTTGTTTCCATTATATTATCTCCTTTCCCCCTTTTTTCTCCTCTATCTATTTCTTTCTCTTTTTTCATTCCCTCTGCTACACCCACATCCTCACCATCACATCGCTCATTTTGTACAATTGTTCATATTTTATACTGGCATCCATAGCTGTTTGTTTCTTTATTAATTTGATATTCTGTCCCATAGACTGGGGAAGTGGAGTGGCTGGTTAAAGGTAGTGTTGACGCTGTTCTGGCATCATGCACCCAGTATAACCAGAGCATGGCTACCCTCCCATTGTCCCAGGAGAAATGTCAACAGATCAAGTCAGCTTGCATAGATCGTGGAAGGCAAGGACTCAGAGGTCAGTAAGAAGTGTAACAGGGTAATGTAATGTATGATGTAAAAGATGTTCAACCATCCTCTCACATCTGAAGTGACTGGCTGTGTTTTTTCCCCTTATATCTTTCCATTGTAAGGACTATATATGCCATTTCATGAGAATCTTTCTCAGGTTGGATTGCATCATTTGATAATTCTTGTAAAAGTGATGAACCTTATTAAAACTTTAAAATGAAAGTATCTCATCTTCCTTTGACTGAAATTTGTTTTGGCATCTAGTTGTTGGGATTGCACGAGGTCCGTCCCCAAGTGAGCTGAGCTACATGGGTATGGTTGGCATAATGGACCCCCCACGTGAAGGAGCCAGATCTTCTGTTACTACTCTCCAGTCTACAGGAGTTAGTGTCAAGATGGTGACTGGTGATGCGCAGGAGACTGCTTGTGCTATTGCCCAAGCAGTCGGTCTTAGGGTATGTAATCCTGGTGTCTATAAACTTGTGAATATTTGAGATATACACTGCCACTTTTAACCCTTTCGTGCATCTAATCTTGCCATGATGCACTAAGTCCGTATGGTGGGTGGCAAGAATCGATGCCATGTGGGTTAGCATTGTATTCTTAGATTTTTCACATGTGTGTGTTTGTGTTTGATTGTTTGTTTGTTTTATTGGTTTGTATATTTTTTGTGTATTCATTATTATGTATTGTTAATCCAATAGGTTGGGCCTGGTACTGTGTATTCTGGTGATCAAGTAGACAGCATGGATGAGCGGGTATTACTTGGGATCATTCAAGATGCTACAGTGTTCTACAGAGTGTCACCCAGGCACAAGCTGCGAATTGTTAAGGTAAGTTTATTTATTGATTATATGAAATTTGTCAAAGATAATTTGCCAAAGATATTTCAGAATATTTCTTGCTTCATTCCACAGTTCAAAGTATTGTTTGTGCCAGTTTATTAGGCATAGCAACCTAAAGGACATATAGGGTAAGGATAAATAATTTGTAATAAGTTTGTATATACTTATGCTGATAATAAAATTCTGAGGTATTTTCTATTTTTATAGGCACTTCAAGACAGAGGAGAAATTGTCAGTATGACAGGTGATGGCGTTAATGATGTGGTAGCCCTAAAGCGTTCTGATATCGGCATAGCCATGGGCAAAATGGGTTCAGCTGTCAGCAAAGAGGCTGCAGATATGATCCTCAATGATGATAATTTTACAACCATTTTGTAAGTTCTGTTTTACTACTAAATTTGGAATGCAAGTCTGTAATTCTAGTTTGATGAGTGAGTGATGCTAATGTGTGATACTAATTAGACTAGAATGGAAAAAGTAAGTTTAAGGTACTTAATTGTGTAAGCAATATAATGACATAAATATTACTGGATAATAGGACTTTCAAAATTACAATTGAGTTTGGCTGATTTTATTGTCTTATATTTCATTTTTATGTGTTCATGGATATATCGGCCCATTCATTCCCATGAATTAGATATAAAATGTCAATGTACAAGACCAGCTCGTTATTAGATGTATAACCTGCTGTCACCTTTCAGGGCAGCCATCGAGGAAGGCAAGTGCATCTACCACAACATCACCAACTTCGTACAGTTCCAAGTGAGCACCAGCCTTGTGGCCCTCAGTCTCATTGCTCTTTCCACGCTCTTTGGGTTACCCAGTCCTCTCAACCCTATGCAGGTGAGATTATTTGTGTTTGTAAATTACAATTTGTTTCATTGTTTTTTTTTTTTATAATTTCAGTAATTCAAAGGATAAGATAGAGATAGAGATATATAGAGATAGAGATAGAGATATGTTTAGAGAGAGAGAGATATGTTTAGAGAGAGAGGAGAGAGAGAGAGAGAGATATGTTTAGAGAGAGAGAGATGTTTAGAGATGGAGATATATTTAGAGATGGAGATATATTTAGAGATGGAGATATTTTTAGAGAGAGAGAGAAAGAGAGAAAGAATTGGCCTGTAAACACATGCCAAGTTTATGTAATTTTGGTATATTAATTATGTTTGCACAGATGGGTCCCCGAATACTTAGACCAATGCTGTGGAAAATGTTGTGTTTTTGGTAGTTTTGTTTTGGCAAATGTGTCTGCATATAGATGGCTTCACAGTTGCTCAGCTACCAAGGAATCAATTAGTAGATCCAAGATTTCCCCTTTTCTTCATAAAAAAAGAATAATGCTGTCAATATTTCTGATAATCAAGGAAAACGGTAAAGAGGTGTGATAGGCTGTACTAGTGATTAACTCCTGGGTGACTAAGTAGTATTAAGTACTATGTGTATAGACAGTTCCTTTATTTTTAGAGTTTTTCATATCTTTTATTATAGTAGTATTGTTAGTAGCATTATTATAATCACAATGTCAATAATAACAATGATAGTAACGTTATTGATAGCATTAGGGGGGAAAATAAAAAAGAATAGGGATATCAGCTTAAGCAGGTAGGCCTGCATATTGACTAAGCCCTCTGTATGTAAACAAAATACACAGAAGAAAATTACCAAGGATAGTGCCTTAACCCAGCACCAATGGGTTGATAAAATAAAGATGAAATGGTGTGCCATGTAAGGAATAGTTGAAACATCAAAGGTAAATGGCTATTTGCCACACTTTGCAAGAATTCTTATTTTGTATGTGTATGGTTGGTTAAGGATGACAAAGTGGTATACAGGAATTAGAGTGGGTTTAAGGCTAAGAAATTTGGCACACGGTAGTAGAATTACTTTATTATTCCCTCTCCTTAACAGAGAAGACACGGAAGAAGAAAGAAAGAAAGAGGAAGTGGGAAAAAAAGTGGGGAAAACAGTCCACCACATTTTGAGAGGCTATGCTTAATCAAGCAATCTCAGATTAAGTGTAAAAGCTCAAAATATAATGAGTTGAGTGTTCTCATTTTTTTTTCTGTGTTCCTATTCTTTATTTTGCTTTCCTTTTCTCTCTCTGCAGATTTTGCTGATCAATGTCATCATGGATGGCCCTCCAGCCCTGACTCTTGGGATGGAGCCTATAGATGAAGACGTGAAAGTCCAGCCTCCCAGAGACACCAAGAAGGACCTCATAACGCCCAAAATTATCCGCAATTGTGTCATCTCAGCTACTGTTATCATCTGTGGGACTATGTGGGTCTTTAGGTAAGTTAACATTTCTTTTTGTTTTTCACTTTTTTTTTTTCCATTTCTCTCTTAAATGTTATAGTTTTACATTCTGCCCATTTTGTTTTTCTTTCTAATTTGGCTTTGTAGAAACTCATGCATTTTTTAGTTTCCCCCTCGAAATTGTGACCTAAAAAGTGTTTTGGATTTTTTTTGAAGTAGTTGTTAATATATTGTACCAGTACTCATTATGTAATATATTTTCATATATTGTGTGAATTTGATTGCATATTAAAGTCCCTACCTAAGAAAGGGAAATAGATTTCCTTTTTTTCTGCCTTTTTCATAACTTTCATGCCTCAACAATTCACACTAAGCTTATCAGAGTTTCTAATTAGGGCTACCCCATTTACTCTTGCCAATTTATTTATTTATTATTTATTTTTTTCCAAAATATATATTTTAGTCATATTTGATGCTATTATGGACCATTTTAGATATATTCTGTTATATTATTCACCTTAAGCTATCAATATGTATATAATAGGCAGAAAAAGGACTTGCCAGAATAATAGCAGCTGCGCCCCCTCCTTTGCTTCCCAAAACTACAAGAATTGGGGAGAGTTTAGTATACATGGCCGATGTCCTGGGTCCAGAGCCGAGTTGATGGCTAACGGGTTATTAGCAAGCTGTTCACAGTGATCCCATACTGTAGTAATTTTATATGCCACAAGACACTAATCTATTGCATGTAGTTTCACTTTCTTCAAAAGATAGAAGTACAAGGATAAGGAGCAAAGGTCATAATCCCCCTCTCCCAACAAAAAAATAAAAATAAAAATGAAAAATAAATAGATAAGTAAAGATTTTTAAAAACTTGATGGTCCCTTCAGATATTATTCATTTTCTAGTTGTTAACTGATGTCCACAGTTAACCAAGATGTAAATACATATATTGCAACATTTGGCATGAAGATGAGTATCCCTGACCTCTATGGTATTATATTTGGGTGGTGAGACTAATTAGTCCTAAGAGGTAGCTGACTGTTATTGTTATATCACAGGTCTGAAATGATGGATGGTGTGGTGACAGCCCGAGACACGACAATGACCTTCTCTTGCTTCGTAATGTATGACATGTTCAACGCCATGTCATGTCGCTCTGAAGGCAAGTCAGTCCTGGAGATTGGCCTCACAAGCAACTGGTACTTATTTATAGCTTTAACAGCTACCATAGGCTGTCTGCTTGGTGTGGTCTACATGCCTTTTCTGCAGTGGGTGTTCCAGACGGAAGGCTTGCATATCACCGACTGGATCTACCTCCTGTGTCTAACCTCCACTGTGCTGCTGGTGTCTGAGCTAAGGAAGTTCCTGGACCGCCGGCAGGAGTATTCCAAGGGCATCCTGAAGAAAGGCTTTTGGGTGTCCAAAAAAGCCAAGGCAAACTGGATGGATGCTGTGTAGTTGATACTTTTTCTATTTTTATTCTGATATCAGTAGAGACCCTTTTTGTAACAACAAATATGATCAAGGCATGAACTGTGAAAATGAACCAGAGATTTGGCAGGTCATTTTGATTTTGATATCCTGTTAGCTTGCTATATATATATATATATATATATATATATATATATATATATATATATATATATATATATATATATATATATATATATATATATATATATATATATATCTTTCTTTTTATTTTTTTATTATTATCATCTGCCTTAGAAATCTGTACTTGAGGTATCATTATTAGTCATTTCACCTTTGTATTATTCATAGAATGATTCCTAAATGCAGATACTTTAACTGAAATGTGATATGCATAAGTTCGAACTAACATAAGTGTCAAGAAGATATTTCATGATTCTTCTCTGCTGCAAGCTTAACCATTTTTTCATTTAATGTTGAGGTATTCAGTTTTTTCCTAGTGATCTGAAAAGTGAATTATTGAGAACAGCGAAGAGATGGCCATAAATCTTAATAGATTAGTTGTTCTTTCTTGTTTATTTGCGCGTAAATAATTGGGATCTATTATTTATTGAAAAGATAAGGACTACGAAAGGGTTCATATATCCTTCTCTTAAACTAGTCACGGTCACTGACAAGAGACACACTAATTTAAAAAAGGATATATAAACCCTTTCATAGTGACACCAAAAAGAAAGGAGAAACTTTTATTTGAAACTGAATCTGTTTTTATATTCTTTTTAAAGTTGCTTGAATGAAGACATATTCTACTAAATCCTTTTGTGTATATGTTTATATTTTTAGTTATCATTACGGGTATGTTTCCACTCTCAGTCCCTGTGTTAGACTTTTAATGTTGATTTAGGACATGATTTTGTAAATATCTTCACTGCTAGGCCTCTTTTTGCCTTTTATTTGATTAGCCATAGGATGAACAATTGTGAAGATGGAAATTATTTACTCAAGAGTTACAGAATAGATCAGAGAAGCAGTGATAATATATATACTCAACTCCACACATGTAGTATAATACAATAGTTCATAATTATTTTTATTCTGAAAACAGAAAAGGGTCACTATATCCATGATTTGCAAAGAAAATTCATTTCAATTGGATTATTTTTCAGCCAATAATGAATGAGCTGCCGGATATGCTATGGCTTGAAAATTTGTTGAACCTCTCAAGTGTACTTTCAGAGGGAGGGAGACGGTTTTTCATTTTTTATTTAGGGACTGTCAAATTCTACAGAAACGTCAACCATATGTACATAAACCATTTCACACCTAATTGTATTTGGCTTGGCTGCACTTTTCAACAGCAAGTAAAAGTAAATGCACTATTGTCGTAACCATTAGTAGACCTTTTTGATCCAAGCTTCTTTTACTGTCATTGAGCGAATTAGGTAGGTATATATATATATATGAACTACATTAAGGATTTATGAAGCATATCTCAAAACGGTAAAAAAAATAGGGAAGAAAAGCTCTATCTTTCTCATGATTTGAATGATAGGCAAGATTGGTTGTGTTAATATTGTCGTGTATTTGGCATCTTCCCCTATTTTTGAGCTGTCGATTATTAAGACACATTTCATCATACTTCATTATGTCTCCCTCGAGATTTATATTCGCTATGCATTTTTATAATAATCCAATAGCTAAGTGTGATCTGAACTTATGTATAATAATATTTGCTTTTTGTTTGCATTTCTTACAGTACATAATGGAGGTTACCAGTTCAGACGTCTTTTTTTTTTTTTTTTCATATATAGAGGTTGAATACAGTGTTTTAATACCTATTTTATAATTTTATGTGATGAAGAGAAACATTTTAAATTTTGCTTGGCATAGGTTTATGAATCACATAGCAAAGCAACTTTCATAGATAATGGTATTTTATGGTTACATACACATGCATACACATACCTTTACTCACACATTTACATGCAGTGACACTTGACAGATTGGATGTAATTAGATGCAGCTTCTGGAATACAACTGAATTTCTTAATTTTTACTGAAAAAAAGACTTGAAGTAGATATGACAGCATACTAGGCTATCAGCATATGTAAAAAAAAATGTGTAGCATATAATTTTGTCCAGATACATATGTATGCTGCGCTCATTTTTGTTGCTGCTTGTTAGCCTAACTTCAAATACTTTTTTCATGATAATAATTATCTTTGAAAATTAAATACTGCATACCTGTGTGTGTGTGTTGTGTATGTGTGTGTGGTGATGTTCATGTTTATGAATACTTCTCACACTAAGCCATATGGTTCTGAAAGAGCATCAACTAGAAAAGTGTTTTTCTGTAACGATGTAAGATTTTGGCACTTTCACACTGTCTTAAATATTTTTCATGTACATAAGACAATCAGTAAAGTTGCTCTGTTTTACAAATGAGGTTGTGTTCGGTTATTGATATGGAATACAAGAAGAGTATATTTATTTTGGATTTTTTTTTTTTTTTTCTTAACTTTAGGAAGGTTGTCTTCACTATTTTTAACTAATATCTTTCTGCATTTCTGTTGTATGTACCAAAATTGTTTGCTGTAAAGCAACGGTAAATCTATTGTTTCCACACTTAAATCTAAATGTATAGCTGCAGCAACTGTGATGGAATAGATGTATTTGTTCTTGGTAATATGTACCACTCTTGCTTGAATGCCACACTAAGTGTTATCATACAAACCGCTTGTTCAGGCTTCTCTTAAAGTGGTTCTGATGTTTTGTCAAGCAGAACATGGCGATATTTGAGGCTGTTACAGAAAATTGTATGTTTAGCTTTGCCTCATAAGAGTCCATTTTTAAGGTCCCTGGTAATGTTTGGCAACACACATTACTGTCTGTGTACTTGTGCATTTAAGCGTGCTTGTGCGTTTGAGCATGCTTTGTGTGTGTGTGTGTTTTACAGTCAAGAACAAAATTTGTAAAATAGCTTTCAAAATCCCTCTCAAAGTCAAATTGTGGCCCTTCTTCATTGCAGTAAGAGGGTTTTGAAGCTTCACTCATGGTATACTTTTGGCTTAGACTGTATATACATACATACATGCATGCACATATACACAGAGTGATAAATTTTGTACACCTTTTGCAGATAAAAGTTATTGTGTCATTATGAGAAAATGGTAATAATTTTTTTGCATTACTTTTGAAAACAGATGACTTTCAAATTCTATCAAAATGACTGCTGTTGGTTGTTTCTGCTTCTGAAGAACTTCGACATCTGTTTATGAAAATAGAAAAAACAAAGATGTATCTCAGATATTGATAATAGTTACGAAATTATCACTGGGTTAACCGAGATGAAATTAA
>NW_020869615.1:350136-357636 GCF_003789085.1 Penaeus vannamei | reverse complement strand
GATCTATTTCACTGAAGCTCCGAACTTGCACAGACTTTGCTGCTCCCAACCGCCTGCATCGCCGTCCCTCTGAAATGGATCCTGTCATCTTCATTTATCCACGTTTGTGTTCTCAGTATTATTAGCATTATTATATATTATTACAAGAAGACAAAACGACGACACATCTACAGCACATAGACTAATTCTACTGGTAGATGGACTCACAGCCGGGCAATGTATTCTCGAGATTTAAAAAAAAAAAAAAAAAAGTGTCCGAGCGGTATGTGCTGGTTATCATGTAGGTATTTGTGGAGGTATTCGATGAGGGAAGCTGAAGGATAGAGTTGGTTTGATGCTACCGCTGTTTTCTTCTTCTTCTTTTTAATAAATGGACTTTCCTTCATAATGTTCTACATCATGTATCATCCATCGACAGTGTATATCTTGTACTAACCAATTCGTCAGGAATGTTGATAATGAGAACCGAAATGTTTTGTAAAATGAGTTTGTAAATTGAAGGAACAACCCATGGTGATCCAGAACCCATAGCAATGTTTGCATAGGGATCTCAGACCCAGATTTTGTTTTTTTCTTCTCTTTCTTCTTTTTCAAATTTACAAGCAGTGACAAAGAAGTGTTAATTACTGCCATCAATGAGTTGCCTTATACTCCCCAGAAGAGCAGGTGACCGAATTAAAAAGCCGAAGATTTTATCTGATACGGGAAGAAAAGAGTCCCATGTAAGTAGGTTGTTTACCAGTACGATCCTCTTTTTCTTGCGAAACCTCTGCCTTCTGTATGTAGTTAAGAGAGAAATGAGAGATTAATTGTTTTGCTTATCATATCTAGCGTTTTTAATGAACTTTATAGCCTGTAATATCAGTAATCTTAGAAAAAGCAACCGAAGTACTTGGAGGATGTTACCAATACGATATACTTAACAGATTGTGATTTCTGAAGACGAGCTGACAGGTATTTACAAAAACAATAACAACAGTAATAATAAAACCGGGAGCAGTATATGAGAGGCGTTTTATCTTACAAGAAAAATGAACGGCGTGAAGCTGTCCGCAGAAAGCACTCGGGTCTCCATTACACTGACAGAAGGAAAATTAATGTCTCTTCAGTATTTTGTAAACGATTGTTTAATGGCTGAAGATGATGGATTTGGCGCTTTTGTTCAGTAAGTGCAGCTAGGGCGGGATTTTTAAAATAATTTTGTTTCCTTTGTCACTGTGGTGTTTGTAAAAAAGAATGTTGCTGTTTTTTTTCATTGCTTTTGTTCTTATTATTCTTATACTATTATTAGTATTATTGTTGTTATTTTCAGTTTCATCATTATCATAATCATTATCATTATTTATTATTATTATTATTATTATATCATTATTATTATTATTATTATTATTATTATTATTATTATCAATATTATTATCATTATCATTATTATAACTTTTTAAAGCAAAACTGACACAACAGGATACATACACATTTTAAAGGTCTTGCTAATGATAAAAAAAATATATCAAACTTGTAAATGTGAGAAAAAAATAAAGCCAGAAAAGGGATGACGTATATAAAACAAAAAAAAGAAAGAGAATATAGAATTAAGAAAAAAAGAGGCATATATACAACAAAAATAAATGAAACAAGAGATGCATATAATATGAAATAAAATAAAAGTTATATACATGTAAACAAAAAAAAAAACAACAGAGAGAAAAACACGAAACAAAACAAGGAAACAGCAAGAAACGAAAGGATAAAAACAACGAAACAAAAACCAGAAAACAAAATGATACCGGAAATAAATAACATAAACAAAACAACGAAATATGAAAGGAATGACATGCACGCTATGTAACAGAAAAAGATGAGTTGAATTGAGGATGAACAGCGATACAAACAGCCACGGCAATTTTTCAATCGAATGAACGCATTGGTAATGATTGGTACATATTGGCGTCCATTCCGAAAGGGTCTCGGACTATCAGCTTTATGTCTGCTTAATGGTGGTGGTATTGATACTTATTTTGCCCATTGGTGACGCTGATTTGCATTTTTTGTTTTCTTTTTTATATATTCTAGACTTTGTATTGGTTATGTATGTTTAAGAATTATATATGTATTTTTTTATTTTTCATTTGTTACTATGGTTATTCTTGTCTCTTTTATTTTGCTTCTAAATTCTTTCGTGATAAGAATACTAGTATACACTACTCTCTATTTTACACATAGTAATGACACTTTCTTTACTATTGATAGCTGTGTTTATATTACCGCATATTTGTCTGTTTTGAAAAGGTTTACCGGAATTTACTTTGGTGAGAAAATTGTATATTGGAACACTTCTTTTCCAGAAGGTCATAGCATTCTGAGAATTATTATCATTGAAATAATAATTATTGTTATCACTGCGGTAATCATAACCATTATCACTATTATGAGAAACTATTATCACTCGTCCTACCGCTATTGTAATTGTACTTATCAAATTGATCACTGAGGTATTACTGTCTTGTGATCCAGTTCAAGGTAATTCTAAGTAAGTCAGCGGTGCCTTTTCTTTCTTTCTTTCTTTTTTTTCTCCTACCCCCTTCAATCTTTGGGGACCCGTGGAGAATCGGGGGTTAAAAAGGGGGGGGGGGGGGTACACGCACACGGGAGAAATAGTGGAATCAAAAGTGTAAATTTTGAAGAAAAAAACAAAAGCAAAATCCTAACAAGAGTCCGGCGCCGCTGCAAGATGCGCCGGAGTCAGTGTTGCCGAAATCCCGAAGGAAATTTCTGAACCTAACCTTAACTGACCTAACCAATCCTTACCTAACCTATCCTAACCAACCCAACATAAACATAACCAACATAACATAACCCAACCCAACTCTAACCAACCCAACACAACCTAAAACGCTTAACCTAACCCAACATAACTAACCTAACCTAACCTAACCTAACCAAATCTAACCTAACCCAACATAACCTAACCAACCTAACCTAACTAACCTAACCTAACCTAACCTAACCTTAACCTAACCCAACCCCTAACAACCTAACCTAACCTAACCTAACCTAACCTAACCTAACCCCAAACCTAACCTAACCTAACCTAACCTAAACCAACCAACCTAAACCAACCAACCTAACCAACCCAACCTAACCTAAACCAACCAACCCAACCCAACTAACCTAACCTAACCCAACCTAACCTAACCCAACCTAAACCTAACAACTAACCCAACCTACCTAACCAACATAACCATAACATAACCCCTAACCTAACTAACCTAACCCAACCAACCCAACATAACCTAACCTAACCAACCTAACCTAACCAACCAACCTAACCTAACCTAACCTAACCTAACCCAACCTAACCTAACCAACCCACCTAACCTAACCTAACCCAACCCCCAACCTAACCTAACCTAACCTAAACCTAACCTAACCCAACCTAAGCTAACCTAACCTAACCTAACCCAACCCAACCCAACCTAACCCAACATAACCTAACCTAACCCCGACCTAACCTAACCCAACCTAATCTAACCCAACCTAACCTAACCCAACCAACCTAACCTAACCTAAGCCAACCCAACATAACCTATCCTAACCTAACCCAACCTAACTAACCTAACTAACCAACCTAAACCTAACCTAACCTAACCAACCCAACCTAACCTAAACCCTACCTAACCCAACCCAACCCAACCTACCTAACCTAACCTAACCCAACATAACCTAACATTAACTAACCTACCTAACCTAACACAACCTAACCTAACCTAACCCAAACCCAACCATAACCTAACCTAACCCAACCAACCTAACCTAACCTAAACCCAACCCAACCTAACCACCTAACACATTACCTAACTAACTACCTAACCTAACCTAACCTAACCTAACCAACCTAACTAACCCAACCTAACCCAACCTAACCTAACCTAACCCAAACCTAACCTACCTAACCTAAACCTAACCTAACCTAACCCACCCAACCCAACCTAACCCACCATAACCCAACCTAACCTAACCTTAACCAACCTAACCCCTAACCTAACCTAACCTTAACCAACCTAACCTAACCCAACCATAACCCAACCTAACCAACCTAACCTAACCTAACTAACCCAACCTAACATAACCCAACCATACCTAACCCAACATGTCCTAACTTAATCTAACCTAACCCAACCAACATAACCTACCTAACCTAACCTAACCCAACCAACCCCAACCATAACCTAACCCAACCCTAACTAACCAACCCAACCCAACATAACCTAACCTAACCTAACTAAACCTAACTAACCCTAACCAAAATAACCTAACCTAACCTAACCCAACATAACCTAACCCAACATAACCTAACCTAACCTAACCCAACCTAACCTAACCTCCAACCTAAACCTAACCCAACCCAGCATAACCTAACCTAACCCAACCTACCTAACCTAACCCAACCTAAACTAACCTAACCCAACCTAACCTGACCTAACCCAACCTAAACCCCAACCAACAGAACCTAACCTTAACGTAACCTAACCCAACCTAACCTAACTTAACCTAACCTAACCTAATCTAACCCAACCTAACCTAACCCAACCTAACCTAACCCGACCTAACCCAAACATAACCTAACCCAAACCCAACCTAACCTAACCCAACCCACCTAAACCTAACCTAACCTAACCAACCCAACCCAACATAACAACCTAACCCAACCAAACCTAACCTCACCCAACCTAACCTAACCTAACCCAACCTAACCTAAACCAACTTAACCTAACCTAACCCAACCTAACCTAACCCGACCTAACTTAACCTAACCTAACCCAACCTAACCTAACCCAACCCCCATAACCTTAACTAACCTAACCTAACCTAACCCAACCTAACCCATAACCTAACCTAACCCAAACAACCAAGCTGACCTAACTAACCCAACAACCAACCTACCTAATCTAACCAACCTAACCTAACCTAACCCAACTTAACCTAACCTAACCAACCTAACCTAACCTAACATAACATAACATAACCGAACCCAACCTAACCTAACCTAACCTAACCCAACCTAACCTAACTTAACCTAACCTAACCCAACCTAACCTAACCCAACCTAACCCAACTTAACCTAACTCAACCTAACCAAACTTAACCTAACCTAACCCAACCTAACCTAACCTAATCCAACCTAACCTAACCTAACCTAACCTAACCTAACCCCCCCAACCTAACCCAACCCAACCCAACCAACATACTAACCTAACCTAACCCAACATAACCAAACATAAGCCAACCTAACGTAACCCAACCTAACCTAACCTAACCCAACATAATCTAACCCAACATAACCTAACCTAACCTAACCCAACCCAACATAACCTAACCCAAAAACCCAACATAACCTAACCCAACCTAAACCTAACCCCAACCTAACCTAACCAACCCAACCCACCTAACCTAACCTAACCTAACCCAATAACCTAACCTAACCCCTAACTAACCTAACCCCAACATAAACCTAACCTAACCTAACCTAACCTAACCTAACCTAACCCCACACCTAACCTAACCTAACCAACATAACCTAACCCAACATAACATAAAAATAAATAACCCAACCCAACCTAACCCAACCCAACATAACCTAACCTAACCTAACCAACATGGCCTAACTTTACCTAACCTAACCTAACCTAACCTAACCAACCCAACATAACATAACCTAAACCAACCCAACATAACATAACATAACCAACCCAACCTAACCTAACCTAACCTAACCCAACATAACCTAACCTAACCTAACCTAACCCAACCTAACCTAACCCAACATAACATAAAATAACATAACCCAACCCAACCTAACCCAACCCAACATAACCTAAACCTAACCTAACCCAACATGGCCTAACTTTACCTAACCTAACCTAACCCAACCCAACATAACCTAACCTAAACCCCAACATAACATAACAAAAAACCAAACCAAACCTAACCCAACAAACTAACCTAACTAACCAAACATAACATAACCCAATAACCTAACCATATAACCATATAACCTAACTAACCAACCTAACCCAACCCAACCTAACCTGACCTAACCAACCTAACCTAACCTAACATAACATAACCAACATGACCTACCCATGTATGTATACTAGTCAATAATTCTATTATATTTTCCTCGGTATATGTGGTGCGGTTGCCTTCATTAGTATTACCCAGTTCAATATTGTTACCTAATTATAATCATTGTTATCATTATTTTTGTTATAATCTTCCCTTATAAATGAGTGAATGTTATGGTCATATCCATCACCTTTATCCCTTCTATTAAGATAATTCCTTCCATTAGTTTTCTGTTGTTATCACTTTTATCATTGCCATTGCGTGTATAAGCCATTTATGTTTTTTTTGTTTCTGTAATCCTAAAAGTATCATTAATAACAATATTTTTGACGTGACAATATCGCCATTAATATCATTATTACTATCTAAATGCAGTGTAAAAAAAATCAATAGAAACCGCATTTGTCATTTATTAGAGAATAAATTAAAAGGGAAAAGATGTAGGCCTATCGAGTTTATTCCAAATACAACATTAGCTTGCGTTTTAATATGATCTAAAAGATTTATGCATTTAATTCCGATATGGAGCATTGCAATTAGATACCAATAAAAAGGTAAACACACACGTGGACACAGAGACTAATAAATATCAAAATCAACAAAAATATGGATGAATGAATGCAAATATTAATCACCAAAATAAAAGTAGTGGCGTGCAGTATCCCCAACATGATTTCTATTTCGAAATGATAATTCATTGAGCAATATAGAACCAACTAATACTGCTAATTAGAGTTTCATATAAAACACAGCGGCGATTCATGCACGCACATTAATTCAAAAAAGTGATGGCGACTGATCATAAAACGTTTTCTTAACTTATCTTTTGGACCAAAGGTGATTATGCATTGACTATATTTATGCATTACATAAACCACGGACAATCTGACTTCAATCTGACTTTTAAAATCAAAGAGAAATTATTATTCTTCGCGAGGTTTCATGCACTTTTAATCTACTTTTTTTACCGCCACATAACTCTAGTGATTTGAATGACACTTACACTTAAAATAGGTACAGCATCGTAATCAAGAAATACGAAATACGAGCAAGGTAACTGGAGCACTTTTCCCGATGTGCCATTTCAGGAAAACGGAAATTAAATGGGTCATTTTCCGAATACCCGAAATGAATACACGGAAATCTCTCGGAAGCTTTAAATCAGAGCTTGGAAACGTCCGTGACCGAATTGCGAATGAAAGAAAACGGGCGGATGAGTCTGTGGCGGGGTAACTAATTCCTTTCCTTTTTTCGTGACGTTCATCGGATGACAAAGCGGATTTGGTCTGAAGGGACATTCCGTCGACTAGGTTTAACGGGAAAATATTTCGAAAAGAATGCTGTAGGAATACAATGATATGAGATAAACTGAAGTGA
>NW_020869615.1:327136-344636 GCF_003789085.1 Penaeus vannamei | reverse complement strand
TGTAATAAAACATTATATTCAAGTTTATATATTTTTGTGTCTGTGTTCATTCCTCATTAGACTAGATACTTATAAATGATATTAGGATTTTAAGTGTGATTATACTTTGAGTCTGTAATGATAATTGGCAAAGTACATTCATTTGTACCTTATGGAATTACTGTATTTGTACCACAGGCAACATTCATCCGTGAGGTAATGATGCCAGGAGAGTGGGATGTCTGCATCACCTCGTATGAGATGTGTATCCGTGAGAAGTCAGTCTTCAAAAAATTCAACTGGAGGTCAGTAGACTGCAGATGAGGAAGAAGGGGAAGATTATTCTTTTTATTTTTTATCATTCTTTTTGAAATTATTTAACTGATCCAAAAATTAGTTGTAAGACATTTCACATTTTTTCATGTAATTTTTGTATAATATGATATAAACTGTGTTATATTTTCTGCAATAAACAAGTTTAGTGGAGTACTTAATTTAGTCAATGGCAATATGAAATGTGAGGGATAACTTTGCCTTTCAGATACATGGTGATTGATGAGGCTCACCGTATCAAGAATGAAAAGAGCAAACTTTCTGAAATTGTGCGAGAGTTCCGTACCACCAATCGTCTCCTCTTGACTGGCACACCATTGCAGAATAACCTTCATGAACTCTGGGCCCTGCTTAACTTCTTGTTGCCGGAGGTCTTCAGCTCTTCAGAGGCAAGGAATTTTGTGGATTTTTGTATGTTGATTAGTGGTACACTCTAACCCATTTACGACTGGTGTCCCACATATGAGACACACGAAAAAATAATTGCTGGGTGTCTCGCTGGTGTGACGCTGTATTGGGGCTTGCGCTTCTGACTTAGCAGAGTGCCGCGGCTGGTGCGTGGGCAGAGTCCGGACAAGCCCTGCGCGCCGATTTTGTAGCCGCCTGGAAACTTTTATTTTCGGCTTCAAAATATACCGGTGTTAGTGGGTTAATGTGAATAAATGTGTTAGAATTTTGATTATAATGGTAATCATTTATGGGCACAGGGGGGCTTAATTAGTGACTTCATGCATAGTCCTTTTTTTGTATTTCCTGATTATTTGTTATGTTTTCTCAGGACTTTGATGCCTGGTTCAACACAAACAGCTGCCTCGGGGATCAATCCCTGGTGGAACGTCTTCATGCTGTTCTTCGCCCCTTCTTGCTTCGTAGGTTGAAGTCAGATGTAGAAAAGAGGCTGCTGCCCAAGAAGGAGACAAAGGTGTATATCCAGCTCTCCAAGATGCAGCGTGAATGGTAGGTAACAGGCAGTAAATAATTGATGTTTTTTTATGGTTGGGTGAAGTGTTGATGGTTCATTTGAAGTGACCAATATGTTTTTTGGTTCATACTGATGTACCAATACTTAGGGAGTAAATTAAGGCTGCTAGTTGATAGACAGCCAGTTAGTCAAGCAAGAATAATAGGAATATGCATTTATATATTAATTTGATTATAGGTACACCAAGATCCTGATGAAAGATATTGATATTGTGAATGGTGCTGGACGCACAGAGAAGATGCGACTGCAGAATATTCTCATGCAGTTGCGTAAATGTTGCAACCACGTGTATCTCTTCGATGGTGCTGAGCCTGGCCCACCTTACACTACTGATTATCATCTGGTAGGTTTGAAGATATCTTAAATTTTTTTGCCTAAGCTGCTTTCTTTTTTCTTTAAGGTGTCACTAAGATTAGAGATTCATGGCTGTTGTAATCAGTCTATACTTGGTTTTAGCATGTACTTACATTCACTCAAGACTGAGAAAAAAACAATTTCCTTTTTCAAAACAGGTGGAGAATTCTGGAAAGATGATCGTTCTGGACAAATTATTGCCGAAGCTTCTGGAGATGGGGTCTCGTGTGCTGCTCTTCTCCCAGATGACACGTATGTTGGACATTCTGGAGGATTACAGCGTGTGGCGTAAATACTCATACTGCCGCATTGATGGTCAGACCTCCCATGAAGACAGGCAGAGGCAGATTGATGAATTCAATGAACCTGATTCGTAAGTTTAGAAAAATGCTGCTTTTATATTCTTTACTACTACAATTTTTTGTTCATTTTGATCAGATTTTTATAGTTAATTGTGTTTAGGTAGAAAAGACATAGTGTGCTAAAAATGATTAAATGCTTGATTTTAGTGATCAAAAATTACTTTGTAACAATCATAAGATGAAAGAAATATATTAAAATTGAGCGAGTAAAAATGTTGCTTACAGATGGAAAAAAGGAATATATATCAGCTTGGCATATACTTTGGAATCTGACTGTAATACATTTTCATGCTGTAGTTTAGTATTAATTAAAACTTTTTTCTAACAGAAAGAAGTTCATCTTCATGTTGTCAACTCGTGCTGGTGGCCTCGGTATCAACTTGGCCACAGCTGATATTGTCATCTTGTATGATTCTGATTGGAATCCACAGATGGACTTGCAGGTTTGTATAGGCTGAAGTTGTGTTCCCTTCTTTTCCCCACTTGTTATAAACTCATTACTATTCAATTAATTTTAAGTGATTTAATTTGAATATTTTTTATATTATTTATATTTTATTCTTTGATATATTTTCAATATATTTTTCTTTGCAATCATCACCTTTTGTCTCCACATCTGCCCAGGCTATGGACAGAGCCCATCGTATTGGCCAGAAGAAGCAGGTGAAGGTGTTCAGGTTCATTCAGGAGAACTCCATGGAAGAGAAGCTGGTGGAACGTGCCGAGGTGAAGCTGCGTCTTGACAAGATGGTCATCCAGCAAGGTAAGGAGGTTGTAGAGCATCATTAGCATTGATTCATGTTCAGTTGTTTTGAGCTTCTGTAAGGGGTTATGTCATAAAGCCTATGAATTTTTGCTATTTTGATTATGTATAGTCTAGTAAAAGAAATGTATTTGTTGACTTTGATTTAGGGCATTGAAATCACAGCATAGAATTAAATTCACTAAGTGTGTACATGAATAGGAGTAAGATAAGCAGTAACAGAGGGTGTGAGTGAAAGTTAAGGACGAGTAAAGTAGATTTTGTGTGTGTGTGTGTGTGCGTGTGTGTGTGTGTGGTGTGTGTGTGTGTGTGTGTGTGTGTGGTGTGTGTGTGTGTGTGTGTGTGTGTGTGTGTGTGTGTGTGTGTGTGTGTGTGTGAGTGTGTGAGTGTGTGAGTGTGTGCGTGAGTGTGTGTGTGAGTGTGAGTGTGAGTGTGAGTGTGCATTTGTGCATATGTGCATATGTGCATGTACTTCTAAGTACATTTAGGCATTAGTGTCCTTAATATCTTCGGTCATACAGGTCGCTTGATGGACAACAAGTCTAACGCCCTTGCCAAGGATGAGATGTTAGCCATGATTCGTCATGGTGCCAATGAAGTGTTTAAGGGGAAGGATGATGAGTTTACTGATGAAGATATTGATGTTATTCTTGGCAGGGGAGAAGAGAAGGTAAGTGTGGCTTTGTTATTGTATAGGGTTTACAAAACTTTGCATTTAATTCAAATAAAGGACGACTGAGCAGTAATGTTACTTTTTGGTAGGTTTAGGATTTGATTGAAAAATTTGAATTCTCACAATTCATGATATTGGCATTGAATGACAATACATAACTAAGATGTTAGTAGCTACATCTTAGTTATGGTTAGATGAATGAGTGTTGAGTTAATTACCATACTCCTCTTCCAAACATTAGACAGAGGAACTCAACAAGAAGTTGGAGTCTATGGGAGAATCGTCACTCCGCCAGTTCACATTGGATGTTCCCACCAACTCTGTGTATCAGTTCGAGGGTGAAGACTACAGGTAATGAAGGATGGCATACACTAGCTATTGGTAATCTTATATTTATTATAAACGATTATGGTACATACACATATACATACACACAAAAGCATATGCAATTATGAATAGGTTCAGTATGTAAATACCATGTTATAGATAGTTTGCTTATATGTATCAAGTAAATTTATTTTTGCGGCAAAACATGTAAGTGCTTATTGGAAAGCATATAATTAAAAATTCATAGATACATTAGTTCTACATTTTACACACACAAAAGAAATCTTCACTGGTTTTCTCTTTCAGGAACAAGCAAAAAGCCATTGTTGGGATGTGGATTGAACCCCCCAAGAGAGAGCGGAAGGCTAACTATGCCGTCGATGCCTATTTCAGGGAAGCTCTCCGTGTATCTGAGCCAAAGGCACCTAAGGTATGTCTAGAGCAGTTCCTTGTTTTTTGTTTTTTTTGCATTGAGGGATGGAGAGAGAAAGCAGAATGACTTGAAGCTGGAGGAGGAGGAGGGAAAGGGGAAGGAATAGAGGGAGAGTGGGAGGAGGGGATTATTGAGGTTGTTAAGGTTGTTAGGGTAGGGTTGAGGTTAGGGTTGTTGGGAATGGGATTGGAGAAGAGGAAAAGGATGACAAAGAAAGGTAGGGGAGATAGAGGACGAGGGAAGGGAGAGGGAGGAGGAGGAGGAGAAGGAATAAGAAGAGGAGCCGGGGAGAGGGAGATGACGATGGAGAGGGGAAAGGTGGAAGTAATGGAAGTAGGGGAGGAAGGGTCAAAAAGGAAGGGGGATTGAAGAGTAAGGGGTTTAAGAAGAGGAAGAAAGAGAGGATGAGTGGATGGAGGAGGAGGAGCAGGAGCAGGAAGAGGAATTGGAGGAATAGGAGAAGTAGGAGTGCAAAAGGATTGACATGGGCCTGTTGACTTTTCTGGGATGGAATTAGGGTACACCTAGTATAGGTGTTGCTTTGGAACAAATTTTGATTCTTGTTTGCCTCATTTTTTTCTTGAGTTTTGTTTTATCCTGTTAAATGTTGTAAATGATTTAAGTTAAAGGTTATTTTATGTTTATTATTTATTCATTTCAGTTTATCTGCAGTCTGTCTGTATAGCAATAGGATAATTCTGAAGGTTGTCTGATTGTGAACAAGGTCTATTTTTGGTATTTTTAATATTAAACTTGTGTAAATTCAGGGTTACCAAATTATTCTGTAGATGACATGTACATGGTTAGCTGATATTGACTCTGACCACAGATTAAAGTCAGGCATTGAGGTATTTTGTAAACACCGAGTTTACAAAATTTTCATTTGAATATTACTTATCCTTTTCTGCAATATGAGCAGATTACCCCTGTGGCAGATGAACATCAGTTTAAAATGTGTGCAACCATCATTACAAATTTTTATAACATGAATATTATAAAGGACAGATGATTGTCGATAGCAACTGCTGTTTCTGGAGTAGTAAAGACTGGTTATGGTTTCTGTGTATGAAGTATGATATATTTTTTCCTAGGATTATTTAATATTTCTGAAACTTGTAATACATGTTAAGATATTATTCCCTTTTTTCCAGGACATACAAATATTATGAAGAGTGTATAATATGTTTTAAGATAGAGGCTATACTTAGGTGTGTCTTAGTTTATTTACTTCACAATACATTTGCTGTATATGTAGTTTTATTCATAGTGATTTTTTCTACAAGATTTTGGTGTCAATATTTGATGAAAAAATAGTATGACCAGATGTGTACATGTGTCTTATTCATTATTATTGGAATTATCATTGATTTTTGGATTTTTGAATTTCTTCAGTACATGTTTTGTTTGTTTTCTTGTCATTTTGGCAAGCTTGTCTCTTGTTATTTCCATGGTGGTAGTTGGTTTTGTTTGTGTCAGTGTCATTGTTAGTCATAGTTTTCATCGTCACCTACAACCATTGTCATAATTTTTGTTATTTTTGTCATTGTCAATATTTTTTGTCACTGCTGTTGTTGTTGCCGTTATTGCTGTAAAGATCATCCATAATTGTCATCATCATACATCTGTCATCAGTCATCAGTCATCAGTCACAAGACATCATACATCATTCATCATCAGTTATCATTGTCATCGTAATCTTTGTTGTTGTCAGTCTCATAGTGTTGTAATTTTTGGTATTACTAAGCTCATTTTCATAATGATATCCTCTTATTTATCTTATTAATAAATGATATTTTATAAAGATAGGAAAAGTGACTATGATACATAGGCCTAACACATGCTTACCCCAACTCAGTCTTTGCAAAATGAGGGGCTGAGAAAAGAATGAAAGAAAGAAGTTAGAACATATTCAAGATATTATACTTATTAAAAAAAAAAAAAAAAAAAAAAACTTCCAGCACGTCATTCTTCAGCATTTTGTTCTTCCTCGTATTGTAACATTTCTGTAAATTTCCTCTTCAGCCCAATTGGAGAGGTGTAAGTAGGCCTCATTGGCTCTTGTGTTCCTAGCTACCACGTTTGCTTATCTTGTTTTCCGCTTCTAGAGCATGTTTCGGGCTTGGGTGTACATGGACTAGTGACCACAGGGAAGGCTCATTTCACGGGTTTCACTGGGTTTCGGGCAGGATTTCATGTTTTCTGTAATCGTGTGTAATCATGGGGAAGGTGGTTGGGAGTATAGTCCGTCTCTCTCTCTCTGGCTCTCTCTCTTTCTCTCTGTCTCTCTCTCTGGCTCTCTCTCTTTCTCTCTGTCTCTCTCTTTCTCTCTGTCTCTCTCTTTCTCTCTGTCTCTCTCTTTCTCTCTCTCTCTCTTTCCTCTCTCTCTCTCTTCTCTCTTCTCTCTCTTTCTTTCCCTCTCTCTTTCTTTCCCTCTTTCTTTCTTTCTCTCTTCTCCCCTCCCTCCCCCCCCTCCCCTCCCCCCCTATTTCTTTCTTTCTCTTCCTCCCCTCCCCCCTCCCCTCACCCTCCCCTAATCTTTTCTTTCTTTTCTTTCTCCTCTTTTTCTTTCTCTCTTTCGCTTTCTCTTTCTTCTCTCCTTTTTCTTTCTCTCTTTCTCCTTTTCTTTCTCTCTTTCTCATTCTCTTTCTCTCTTTCTCCTTTTCTTTCTCTTCGCTTTTTCTGTATTTCTTTCGTTAAATGCTTTCTTAAAGTGGTTTAAAAGTGGGAGTATGTCCTGTCAGGGTTTTATATACCATGTCTTCAGAGCATATTAAAAGAGGCTCTTAATTTTATAGACATAAGTGCAGTTCAGGATCAAGGACACTAAACAAAAGTAATTTATAATTTATTTTTTTCCTTGTATTATTTTATATTTTCTGGGGAATTACTTTAAAAGAATGTCATTAGCCATGAATATAGCTATGCAGTATTATGTTATGTTTGTTATGATTTTTTATATATATATATTTTTTTAGGCATTTCTAGGTTCTTGAGTTGATTTAAAAAGAAACCTTTTACATGTGCAGGGAATTAGTGGACAGTTTGTTAAATGAAATGAAAAAGATATGATGTTTTACAATTGTAAACATGGAATATTTTTCATATTAAACAATGGCTGCAATTTTTTTATGGCAAGCACTTAGGATTTCTTCCAATTTCATTGTTGATGAATAAACTTGAAGAAATGAAATCCGCAGGAAACTTGTAGAAATTAATGATAGATTGTTATATTAAAGCCAAAGAGTATTTACAAAACATTTATAGTTGAGCGTATGTTACGCATATATCATATCTTTGTTTGCCTGTCACTATAAATGGATACTTGTGTAGGGGAGTGTTAGCTAAGAGTTAGAATTTCATTGAGAATTTTTCTTATGGGTTATCCTTCCCTGTGCCCAGACTGTCACTCAAGGAGGGACTAAAGACCCCCAAACAGTTTTTTTCCCAGTTGTTTGGCTAATAAGACTCATAGCAGATCCAAAGCTTGTAGACTTTGTGCAGGTTTTATTTACTTATTTACATTTTTTATTATTATATATATTTTTTGACATACTAACCTGACATGCTCTTGTTATTTGACCTCCCCCCCTCCTTTTAATGCCCTTTTTGTCACAATGCTGGGCTAGCCTATAACTTATATTTGTGTAAAGTTTGACTAAACCTTTTAGATCTTAGATTTGGTGCATCGAGAAATGAGACTTTGTTTTCTGCGAGTGGTGTGTTTACGGCTGGTTTTCATGTCTGATGATAAAAAAAGAAATGATTGATATTTTAGTGGTGGCTGTGGTCTGTATACTTATAAGACCTAACCAGTGTTGTCTGCCTTTGACTAATTAAAGATTCTCTTAGTGTTGTATATCACCTTTATTTCAGTGTGAGAGGAATGGTTGAGAAAAAACTGGTATAACTTATATACTTATAACCATCCTCTTTTTTTTTCTTTTTTCTTTTTGGTTGCCAAGTTTTGTAGGTAAGAAAAGTAATGTAGAACAGAGTACGTTGGTTGTTCCTGTGTAACAAAAATATCTTCTTTAGACAGTTTTAAGGAATATAGGAATATGTCTGTAATCAAATTTTATTGTGATGAAAATACTCTTTATCATAAAGATTAAGGATTAAGTTAATTCTGATATTGATCTGTTGTCTAGTAAAAAGAAAAGTATTAGAATAGATAAATTAGATTGTTTTGGGTGTTCAGAGATCCTTTGCTTTGTTAGCTATAGGTAAGTTATGAATAGCTTGAGTAACATTTGGCAATTAAAAAAATTGATTCATTCCTATTCAAAGGTCAATTTACCCTTAGCTCCTTATGATAGACAGAATCGAGAATGGTGGCTTGAATCCAGCTGGTTGGCCATCATTTCCAGGTAAGACTAAAAGATGAAAACAAAAATTCCACCTCTTTTCTAACAGGCACCCAGACCCCCTAAGCAGCCCGTGGTACAAGACTTCCAGTTCTTCCCCCCCAGGCTGTTTGAGCTTCTTGATAAGGAGATCTACTATTACCGCAAGACTGTCAGCTACAAGGTTCGTTTGCATGTTACACTTCCTGTTTTTAGTGGTGTTGACGTTTGCACTATGTTTGATGTCAAATCGTCTGTGACAAAGGTATCAAATTAACCCGTTCATAATGAGTGGAATTTCAAATAGTTTTTGCAAGGTTGGGTTTGTTAGTGTGCACAGCTATTTTCCTTGGTTGTTGTGTGGATCATGGGTGGGTTTCAGAGGCACTTATTGATTGCTGGGATCTGGGAATATAATTGGATGTCACCTGGCCTCATTGAAATGTATGCCATGATGCAAATAGGACATCTTACATGAATGGGTTAGTGAAAATTGTAGAAATGTCTATCTTTATCTTGTCACTTTATAGAGTGAACAAACCAATATGTCATCCAGTAACTTGGCTTATTGTCACCTTCTAAATAGGTACCCAAAAATCCGGAGTTCATGGCAGACGCAGCTCGTATTCAGAAGGAGGAGCAGAAGAAGATTGATGAAGCAGAACCAGTTACAGAAGAGGAGATGGAGGAGAGGGACCAGCTCCTGACACAGGGTTTCCTCAACTGGAGCAAGCGTGACTTTAACCAGTTTATTAAGGCGAATGAGAAGTATGGACGTGATGATATTGAGAAATTGCTAAGGTAAAAATGATGATCATATTTTTCTTTTTCTTTTGATTAGTCAGATTGAAAATGGGTATAAGCTGATGCTGATGAAATTATTAGAAATGACTTTTAAGAAGTTTTGTCCAACTCAAAATCCTCATAGCTAGATCCGAATTTTCTATTCTTGTATAATATCTTTCTCATATTTCTTGCTCCAAAATCTATACACATCCTCATTCACCTCCTCTCTCCCCCTTAAAAACAGGAAGTGGAAGGCAAGACACCAGAGGAAGTCATGGAATACTCTGCTGTGTTCTGGGAACGGTGTTCTGAGCTCCAGGACTGCGACCGCATCTTGGCACAGATTGAGAGAGGAGAAGCCAAGATCCAGAGAAGAGCCTCTATCAAGAAAGCTTTAGATGCTAAGGTAAGGATGCAGGCATATATGAAATGTGCTGATCTAAATTTAGATTGTTGTGTAGTATGGAATTGGCTTTGTATTACCAAGATGAATAGATTGCTGCTTTTTTTTAATGTCTTCTTTTTTTTGTCTTTAGTTAGTAATTCATGTTGGATTCAATTTAAACTTTTAACAAAAGTATGAAGAATTGAGGAATTCACCTGGCTCTCTCTTGCAGATGGCACGGTACAGGGCACCATTCCATCAGCTGCGAATTTCTTATGGAACCAACAAGGGCAAAAATTATACCGAGGAGGAAGACAGATTCCTTGTTTGTATGCTTCACAAGCTTGGTTTTGACAAAGAAAATGTTTATGAGGAGTTACGAGCAGCTGTAAGGTAAGAGAAGTGAATTTAACAAGTGTGTATGTGATACAGATGTTTTTGAAATGTATTATGTTGTATATGTAATTGTCTTTGTGGCTAGGCCTTAGCTGTGTACAGCTGGCCCACCTGTTGCAAGTCATGGTGTGTATAGACAGTTATGTCATGATGGCCATAGATGTACCCATCACTGAAGAGTTAGTTTCTTCCTGATATGTGATACCTTCAAATTTTATCTGTTTCTGATAGGTCAGCACCCCAGTTCCGCTTTGATTGGTTCATCAAGAGCAGAACAGCTTTGGAACTGCAGCGTCGTTGCAACACACTCATCACTCTGATCGAACGCGAGAACCAGGAACTGGAGGAAAAAGAACGGGCGGAGAGGAAGAAGGGCCGACCGAAGGGACTATATGTAAAGTCTGGGAAGAGAGGCATTGGCACACAGGACGGCAGAGGGAGGAGAAAGAAGAAGGTGGCTGAATAAGGGGTGAAAGGGAAAAAGGGGATAGGGTCAGGGGGGAGGTACTTTTTTTATCTATTTATTTTTTTTCTATTTGGAGGGGGTGGGCATTGGGGGTTGAATGATTAAACTTGTAGAGATTTACGATTTTTTAAATATTAAAATAGAAAATAAAAATAAAATGACTGATACTCTCTCGTACTGAAATACATTCTTTGTGGGTGGATTACCTTAGGCAGGAATAGAAGAGATTTCTGAGACCTTTCTGTTTACATGTGTAAGCAAAATTGGAGAAATGTGAATTCAGCAGACTTAAAGTGACACGCATACAGGTGCATCATTCCTCAAGCTTTACAGGAAAAAGGAATATGTATTTTCCTACATTTATGAATGTATCTTCCCCAAAAATGCTCTGTTACCCAGGTACTTGGGTATAAAAACGTCTTACCTTCTAAGAAATTTGTCATTCGGACTATGAAGTGACCGGTAACTAATATATACTTAGTTTTTGATGTTATGTAGTAATGTAGAATTGATTTTAAGTAGATAGAAGCGGAGGGCCATTCATAATTCAGAAAGGGGAAACAGTAAGTGTAATCTAAGGTCAATTTTTTGTTGAGATGAATCACAGTTTTAATTAAAATTTTGTTTTTGCCTTTTATCTGTAATCTCAGGAAAAAAAAGTATATCAAATCCAAAGACTGGGAGACCAGATTCAGTTGATATTATGCTGATAACAAAGAACAATCCTTTTGCTCAGTGATAACCATAGATGGACAACTGTTTTCTATGATAGCAGGTGCTTCAGTTCTTCACTGTGTGTTCCTCTTAAGGGAAGGATAGTATTACATTCCAAACACTGATACACATTAGACAAAGGTTACACTGTTGAGAACATTTGCTCTTTATAAAATTGTCTCCATGTTTGCAGTTTAGGGATAACATTCTTTAGGCAGGTATTAATATTTCGCACAATGACAGGTATCATAGAGATGGATGAGGTCGGTGTACATGTCCACAATTTTATTCATTTAACATTTAGTATTTTCGTCATTTTGTAATAAAAGAAGAACGATAATTTGTTTTCATTTAACCCTACAAAATACTTAGTACTTACAACTTGTACACCATATACCCCCCCCAACCCATGCCCATTGTTAACGTGGGGGGCATAGGAGACTGGGATTGAGACCCAGTATAGAAGACCACCCCAGCCTTGGGCCTCAACCTTTGCCACAACTAATTTTGCATGGTCTTTCTCCCCTCTTCCTTTTCCTTCTCTTCTTCCATCCCTTATTCTGTCCACTTCCTGAAGTGAAAGAGCTGATACAGGACTGATACAAAGCCAGATTTTCAACCTTGAAAGGTTGAAAATCTGGCTTTGTATCAGTCCTGAACGGCCTTCAGGAGCCATTGACATGGTAGCGCCTTGGTGAATCGCCTAGCCCATAACCATTATGGGGTACCTGAGGGGTAGACCATTTCGTTTCCCCACTTATTTCAGGCTCACCATGGCCAATAATGAATATATTTTACCCTTATTAGGGGCATTAAAGCTTGCCCCTTCATTACCTAAACCAAATTTGATTTCATTGGTTTTCTAACCCCCGCGTCTCCTTTGACCACGGTTCCGACCACTGATACTTGCTGTCAACTCTGTCCATTCTAAAACATTCACCCAGATCATTCTCGACCTTCAGAATACACCCTCTTCTCTCTCCTAACATCTTCCACTCCTCCTCCTGAACAGTGGTATTTTTTCTCTGCTCTCTCCTCCCATATTGTTATATTTCATCCTTATTATCCTCCTCCCCACAGTACTAATTCACTCTACATCACCACCTCTTCCTCTTGCTCTCGTCCTTCTACTGATTCCACCTGCAAAACAATAGAATGCTCTTTTTAGCCCAGCTAAATGGGATCGATTCTTTGATTCCCCCTACAGCCCCTACGCTGACAATACCTTCCTCTTCCAAAAATGTCTCCCAAAAACAAGTAGGCAAAGTTACCTTTCGCAGCCGTCTTGATCGTTCACGCCTTGTAATGATAATAACTGGGTCCCAGACTCGTGCACAATCTACCCCGACTGACTTAGCAGGCAAACGTAGTCCTGCCCAGCCGCACTCCACACTTAAAATTTGTATCGGAACTGCTTCCATCTTCCCGGCTAATTGCCCTGTCTACAAGTACTGGTCTGACTATGAAAACGACCTGTTTGCCTGCCTCGTTGACTGTGATGCAGTGACTGTACAATGCTAAACTTCCTCCCAGAGGTCAGCGTAGACCTACACAAATATTGCCAAGATTAGCTTCCGTAGACATGACCTTCCTATGAAGTTTACATTGGTGGTTTGTCCTGTCCTGTCCTGTCTGACCATATCGACCCCTTCCTCGTCAATGTCAGAAATTGTGTTTTGACCACCCAGCCAACTGCTCTCAATATGCCCAACCCCTTGCTCCCGTGGTCATTGTCGTCGTCGTTGGTGGGTTTAGGAGACGAAGACTGAGCCCACGCTGGACCTCAACCCACGTCGTAACTAATTTTGCACAGTCATTTCTTCTCCTTTCTTGTTCCCTTTCTTCATCCCCTTCTATCCATATCCTAAAGTACGAGAGCCGTGCTGAAAGGAATGGAAGACTGGCTTTGTTAGTATTGAACTGCCTTCGTACTCCGTTTGCTATTTCCTCTTTAACCTCTTCACTGCCATACTAACCAGCAGTGCTCTACAACCTTTGACATCTAACATAGTTTGTCCTAATCGGTAACTCATTTTTAACCTTTTTGCCGCAATACTTTATTATACTACTGTATGACCTTTCGTTACTTGGCTTCACCCCTAAGCCAGAGGGGAAGCATGGCCTTATGCCTTGTGTATCATGTAAAACTTCACAAGAAAATGACTGATATACCCCAGGAACATGAAAATAATTGGAGATACGTAAGTATTTTGTTTTACGTAGCACTTACTAATCCCAAAAATATACTTGTCAGTGTCCTAGATGCTGAATTTGCTGCAAAAAGTATTTATCTTTAACCTCTTTAATAAAGATTGCAGAAGCTTCGTTTTACGTTCATAAGTTCATAAAAAGCAATAAAAAAGCAAAATGGAAATTGATATGTAATTGCGTGAGCACATCTGAACATGCCATAAGAGATGACTAAAGAATGTGACTGAAATCAATGTAACCAATCATTTTGGGAGAATGACGGAAATCCAGTGTTGACAAGGATACGTAAATATCTGTGAACCGATTAATGGAATGGAGAAGACAGTCAACGCTTGATAATGGAAACCATGCATGTCCTGGTAGCGGAAGGACATATTAAAAAAGAGAACTAAAGAATATAATATGAACCAAAAACATTCAGGGAATCGTCTACCATTTTTTTTGCCAACGCAGGTATATGCATTTCCAAGAGTTTCAAATTTTGAAGCCCCCCCCCCCCCGCAATTATTAAAGTGGTAGCCACCACATTTGGTTTCCACCGAAAATGACTTTTCACCTTAACTTAGAAAATCGGCAATTGTGACATATGATTAAAAATGAGATCATCTCCAGAAAGCTTATAAAATTCCACATATTTTGAGGCCGACCTTCAATTTTTCGGCATTATATAAATCAACAGGAAGGACATGCCGTTCCTATAGAGTATATTACTTTTTCTTTGGATCATATTTCGTCAGTTTCACCCTTCAGCAAAACGTTTTGAACATACAAAGCCCCACCCCAAAAAATGAAGGTAGGTTTGTCAACTGATCCTGATCACCACCAATATTTGATGGAATGTTAGGCGAAGACAAACATTCCGGTAAAAATCTCATAAAAATCTGTTCATAACTTTTTGAATTACGTAAAAAAAATCCTGGATCCAGATCACCGGCAAAATGTAACGGCGTCTAAGGTAGGCTAAGTACACTCTGAAAAAAATTTCATTAAAATCTGTTCATAACTCATTTACCCATGTAAAAATAAACAACCAAACAACAATAAAACAAACAAACGGTGGTAACAGTATCATGAAATACACGCAATGAAATATATATATATATAAATATCGTACATATATACTGTTACACCACCCTGTGTATGTATATATGTATTTCATGGGAGTGTTGGTGTGAAAGATGGGTATTTCGTCCCGTAGACTTACACCGCCCAGGACTGGCCTCAGGAACACGTGATCGCGGCGCCTTCACTCGCGTCCCGGCCTGCGAGTGTGGTGTTCACTGGCATGGAGAACGATGACATTTCTGACCGGTATTTCATGTTGCAAAACCCCATTATAGCAATATTAAAGGTAAATAATAGATGATTTCATCATATAGAACTATTTCATATATCATTTGTAATTCATAATGTAAAAATGTAAAGTTGAAAAAAAAAAATCGCGATATTTCTGTACACTACGTTTTAACGCGTACCGCACGTATTTTTAGTCCGAAATAAATGTAATATGGCTCATTCTGTGGCTGAATAGTAAATTTATTCAGTGATGCAATTAGTTTTTGCAATTTTTTCATGTGCTACTCTTAAAAGTGACCTATATATAATAAAGCCTTATGGTGTTCTAAAAGTTGTCTACGTAAAATATTCACCAAAAAACTGTGTCGAAATCGAAAAAAGTATTTCGCCATACAAAAGATATCAGAATGCCTGTATTATTTTGGATTTTCCGCAAGACTTCAGAATGCCCGTAGATGATAGGTTACTATATTGTAAGATGATTCTTCTTCTACCTATTATTGTTCATACTTAATAAAATATGGAAAGGAAAAAAAACTTCAACGACCGTTATTTCGAAATTATACCTATTTCGACTTCAAAATTTAGTAAAAAATAAATATATAATGGCTAATTTTAGAGGTAAATAAAATATCTAGGGAATATGTGAGTTTTTTCCCCTCTGCTTCTTGTAAAAGTGACATGTAAATTTTTTTTTTTGATTCCTGAAAGTTGCTTTGGTAAAATATTCACATAAAAACTGGGACGAATAAAAAAATGTGCATTTGCTATGGAATAGAGGAAAGATTGTTCTATTCAGAATGCCTGTATTATTATTATTATTTGGATTTTCGACCAACCATATTACGCTCTGGGAATTTCACGTAGATGATAGATGATTATGTTGCAAGATTATTTTTCTACCTTATATTGGATGGATGTGTTAAAAAAACTATCAGAATGGCTGTGTATTTATATTTTTTTTTATCTTTTAGAATTTTCGCCATTTTGTCAATTTTCCTTTTTTAAATTTTGTTTTTCGTTTTTGAATATAACTCAAAAAGTTTTTCAGCAGTTAAAAATACAACTTAATATCTGAGATCTCACTAGGGTCTAGATAAAAGGGTGTAATTTTCATTAAAATCGGTAAGAGAGATCGAAAAAAGCAGATGATCCCCTTATACTTTACATTGATTTATGATATAAATAACCTTTCATGGGAAGGTACTCAAAGAATGCACTGTGGATCAGCCAAAAAGGTAAACACAATTATTCTTTAGATATACTCTAAAATCAAGGTTAAGAGTAAAATCAGTTTCAAATGAACCTAAGTTAAAAATAGGCCTTGTTGGAAAATAAATAGAGGAATATTTATTTTCAATATCCTTGAATTTATTTCTGTCAAACGTAAAAGATACATCAAGACCGAAAGCAGTCATGGACATGGCTGGAACTGTATGGAAATTCATCCATTAAATGGAAATTAAAGACGACCGACGGATGGTGACATCACTAGAATTTTTTTTTCTCCAGAGGCCATATTTTTGTTATTTTGTATGACTACAGATGTTTTGATGCAAAAGAAAGGTGTTTAAAAGAATAATAAGATATTTTCCCATATTTAAATAAATTAAACAGGAAAATTGCTGAAACCATCCCGGAATGATCTGACAAGTGTTAGGCCGAACGTCATCACAGCGGAATTTCATCCGATGTCACTTCAGCTGGGTCATCTAGCTGGGCATCACCAAAGGTAGAGCAACAGTCTCATAGAGTGACTTTAAACCTTCAGCCCTACAACACACTCACTATGGATAGTCGTATACTTTTTAGATAAATCGTTTACAGTGTCAGTGTTGCATTTTCTTAAGTTATACATCTAAAACATTCTATAAAAGATGCGAGTGCATTTTATGGTGTTGAATGTTACATTATTGGCTTGGAATGTATTTATTGTATATTATTTGCGCAGTACAATAAACAGGAAAAGTAACGACGGGAATCTTATAATCATCACTCTGATTCTTACGCACTGTAACTGTAATCTAATATTCATTCGTTTATGATAGTCTATGGTCCAATTTTATTATTTATATTCATTTTCTTTATCATCTGATGTTTAGAGAACGTCAGAAATGCTGCTACGGAAAAGCGGCTCCCTGGTCATGGCTGCTCCTCGTCAGCGTTCTATGATTCACTCGTTGAGTCAATGCCTTAAAAATGCGTCTAAAGTTATTTCTTTTAACTTGTTATATATCCTTACAATTTAAAATTTTTCACACACTGTTACTCGAAATAGGTAAAATAATGTTTATATTTGTATATTAGACGCAACACATTGAAGTTCCTAACAATTACATCTATGCCGCTTGTGTATTGACTAAAATATATTACTTTTAACCTGCCCCAAATCCGGGCTTACCTGGACTAGCCACCAGAACAAGGCGGTGGCCTCTGTTCGCGCCTTTTTCTCGGATTGGGGTGGCCATGTTCTTTATTTTTCTTTATATTCTTATGTAGAAATTGTGAGAGGAACCTTCCTGCATCCCGATCCTTCTCGCTACATGATTTGGCATTTCTGGTACGGTTTCCTAGCGACGCGAAGGCTTGAAATCTATAGGCAGTTCTTAAGAATGTCGTCTGGTCCTCCATGTACCGCACTGTACCTTCCTCTGTCGGTACATTCCTCCGTTTCCATTCCAGTCTGGTAGCGAAGGC
>NW_020869615.1:298374-308374 GCF_003789085.1 Penaeus vannamei | reverse complement strand
GAGGAGTAGAGTGGAGAGGAGAGGAGTAGAGTGGAGAGGAGAGGAGTAGAGTGGAGAGGAGAGGAGTAGAGTGGAGAGGAGAGAGTAGAGTGGAGAGGAGTAGAAGAGAGTGAGTGGAGAGGAGAGGAGTAGAGTGGAGAGAGAGTAGAGTGGAGAGGAGAGGAGAGAGTGGAGAGGAGAGGAGTAGAGTGGAGAGGAGTGAGTGGAGAGGAGAGGAGTGAGTGGAGAGAGAGTAGAGTGGAGTCGAGGAGTAGAGTGGAGAGGAGTGAGAGTGGAGAGGAGGAGGTGGAGAGGAGGAGAGTGGAGAGGAGTGGAAAGGAGTGAGTGGAGTGATGTGGTGTGAAGATGGAGTGAGTTAAATGTGGAAAGGGAGAGGGAAAGGGAAAGGAAAAGGCAGAGAGAGAAAGAAAAGAAGATCTCTGTTAGATTTTTTGCACTTGGTGATTTTATTATTTATCATTATTATAATGGTAATGGTATGGTGATAATCATTATTATTGTTGTTGTTGTTATAATGGAAGATGATTCAAATGAGAATGATTATTATTATAATTATGATTGTAATTATGATTATGATTATAATTCTATTAATAGTTATAATCAGTTATGACTATGATTTATGATTATTGTTATGATAATGATTGTGATTATGATTATAATTATCATTATGAGCATGAGTATGAGTATGAGTATGAGAATATTCTGATTATTGTTATTTGTACTACCATTTGGGTGTGTGTGTGTGTGTGTGTGTGTGTGTGTGTGTGTGTGTGTGTGTGTGTTGTGTGTGTGTGTGTGTGTGTGTGTGTGTGTGTGTGTGTGTGTGTGAAGAGACAGAGACAGAGACAGAGACAGAGAAGATGAGTGAAAGAAAAGAGAAGGAGAGAGAAAAAGAGAAGGAGAGAAAGAGAAAAGAGAAGGAGAGAAAGAAAGAGAAGGAGAGAAGAAAGAGAAGGGAGAAAGAAAAGAGAAGGTGAGAAAGAAAGAGAAGGGAGAGGAAAGGAGGGAGGAGGAGGATGAAGTGGGGGAGCAAAGAAGAGAAAGAAGGGAAAGAGAGAGAAAGAAAGGGGAAAGAGACAGAAAAAAAGAGAGAAAGAGAAGGGAGAGGAAAGGAGGAAGGGAGAGGGAGAGGGGAGAGGAGAGAGAGGGAGAGGGAGAGGGAGAGGAGGGAGAGAAGGGGATGAAGGGGGAGGAACCAAGTAGACGCCTGGCACAACGTCACACAGACTGTCACTGACCCATTGAGTAAGGGAGGCGGGGGTGCAGCAAGCCAAGTACATTGGGTATGTGTGTCTGTTTGTGTCCGTGCTCATATATCCTGCCCGGGAGACCAGAGCCTTAATTAGTCTTTGGACGTAGTGCAGAGCAGAACCTTCCAATAAGTGTGAGTGACGAACTAGTGTGGTTGTGTTTAGGTCCTCTTCTTAAGGTGTTTTATTTGTTTGTTTTTATGTTTTGGGGAATGTGGTTGTTATTGTTATTGTTACTGTTATTATTGTTCTCTTCATCATCATCATATTGTTTATTATTATTGAAATTTAATTATTATTATTTATCAATATTATATTATCATCATCATCATCATCATCATCGTCAGCATCATCATCATTTATGTATGCATATACCTGTTATATGATAGATATATCTCTATATAGTGATATAACTTATTTATATGTCAAATTATTATTTTTTTCTTTGAGTATGTGTATTTGTTTATTGTATATATATATATATATATATATATATATATATTATATATATATATATATATATATATATATATATATATATATATATATTATATATATATATATATATTATATATATTATATTATTATATATATATATATATTATATATATATATTATATATATATATATATATATATATATATAATATATATATATATATATTATATATATATGTATAATATATTAATGCATAAGTATGTATAATGTGTGTGTGTGAAAGATTTGATTCATAGATTGGTAGTTAAGGGGAAAATGGGCCTCTTATCAGAGAGGCAGGCAGGCCAGGCAGGCAGGCAGGCAGGCAGGCAGGCAGGCAGGCAGGCAGGTAGGCATGGAAGGCAGGCAGGCAGGCAGGCAGGTAGGCAGCAAGGCAGGCAGGCAGGCAGGCAGGCAGGCAGGCAGGCAGGCAGGCAGGCAGGCAGGCAGGCAGGCAGGCAGGCAGGCAGGCAGGTAGGCAGGCAGGCAGGCAGGCATGAAGGCAGCAGGTAGGCATGAAGGCAGGCAGGCAGGCAGGCAGGCAGGCAGCAGGCAGGCAGGCAGGCAGGCAGGCAGGCAGGCAGGCAGAAGCAGGCAGGCATGAAGGGGCAGGCAGGCAGGCAGGCAGGCAGGCAGGCAGGCAGGAGCAGGCAGGCAGGCAAGGCAAGGCAGGCAGGCAGGCAGGCTAGGCATGAAGGCAGGCAGGCCATGAAGGCAGGCAGGCAAGGCAGGAAGGAAGGTAGGAATGCAGGCAGGCAAGCAGGTAGGCAGGCAAGTAGGTAGGCAAGCAGGCAGGTAGGAAGTCGGGCAGGCAGGTAGGCAGGCAGGCAGGCAGGCAGGTGCGGAAGGTAGGCAGGCGGCAGGCAGGAAGTGCAGGCTGGTGGAAGGTAGGCATGCAGGCATGAAGGAAGGTTGGCAGGAAGGTAGACAGGTAGGCAGGCAGGCTGGCAGTCAGGCAGGAAGGAAGGTAGGAATGCAGGCTGGCAAGCAGGCAGGAAGGCAAGTAGGTAGGCAAGCAGGCAGGTAGGAAGTCGGGCAGGCAGGCAGGCAGGCGGCAGGCAGGCAGGCAGGCAGGCAGGCAGGCAGGCAGGCAGGCAGGCAGGCAGGCAGCAGGCAAGTCAGGAAGGTAGTCAGGCAAGGCAGGCAGGCAGGCAGGCAGGAAGGTAGGCAGGCAAGCAGGCAGGCAAGCAGGCAGGCAGCAACAGAGCAGGCTGGCTTGGCTGGCTGGCTGGCTTGGGCTGGCTGGCTGGCATTCAGTGAGGGAAGGGAGGAAGGCAGACAAGGAGGCAGGCTAAGCAAGCAGGCAAGCAGTAAGACAGGCAGGCAGTTAGACAAGCAGGCAGGCAGACAGGTAGTCAGTTAAACAGGCTGACAGGCAGACAGGTAGTCAGTTAAACAGGCTGGCAGGCAGACAGGTAGTCAGTCAAACAGACAGGCAGGTAAGCACAAATGGATATACTGACAAACACTTTAACAGAGAAACATACAAACCAAAAGAGAAGAAAAGAGTAAATTGAGTGCAAAAGTATGTTTACTTGTATTGTTTATGTTCATTTATATCCTGCAAGCTAAAGCCACCAAGGTCATGTTTGTGGTGCATGTGTACTGGGGACATGCTCCTCCCTCCTGCCACGTGGGCTCATTTTACCAGGAAGGGGAGGAGGAGGGGGGAGGGAAAGGGGGGGAGGAGGAGGGGAGGAGGGAGAGGAGGGGGAGAGGGAGAGGAGGGGGGAGGGAGAGGAGGGAGAGGGAGAGGGGTGGGAGAGGGAGAGGGTGAGAGGAGAGGGGGGAGAGGGAGAGGGGAGGAGGGGGGAGAGGGAGAGGGAGAGGGGAGGAGGAGGAGGGTGAGAGGGAGAGGGTGAGGAGGGTGAGAGGGAGAGGGAGAGGGGGAGAGGGTGAGGAGGAGAGAGGGAGGGATGAGGGAGGGGGAGAGGGAGAGGGTGAGCAGGGGAGGGTGAGAGGGAGAGGGTGAGAGGGAGAGGGTGAGAGGGAGAGGGTGAGAGGGTGAGAGGGGTGAGGAGGGTGAGGAGGGAGGAGGGTGAGAGGGAGAGGAGAGGAGGAGAGAGGGAGAGGGTGAGAGGGAGAGGGAGAGGGTGAGGAGGGAGGGAGAGGGTGAGGAGGGGGAGAGGAGAGGGTGAGGAGGGGAGAGGGAGAGGGAGAGGTGAGGGTGATGGGTGAGGGTGAGGGTGAGGGTGGAGGGGAGGAGGGAGAAGGAGAGGGGGAGAGGGAGGAGAGGGAGAGGGGAGAGGGGAGAGAGGGAGAGGGGAGGAGAGGGGAAAGGGGAGGAGAGGGGAAGGGGAGGAGAGGGAAAAGGGGGAGGGGAAATGGAGGAAAGAGGGAGGATAAAGATAAGGACATCTATGAGGATGAGGAGTAGATGTGGGTAGATGGGGAGAATTAGGCAGAAAGCAGGGATGTGAGGTAGTTCTAGATACGAAGAAGAGAGATTGGGAGGTGAGAGGAAAGGGAAAAGGGGGATGAGAAAAGCAGATGGAATGGGGAGGAGGATAGAAAGGGTTGGGAGGGGAGGGATAGAAGTAGATGTGGAAATGCAAAAGTGGGGGAGAGGAAGAGAGGTTAGGGCGGGTGGAGAGGGATACAGAAGAGATAGAGGTGGAAATGCAAGATATAAAAGAATGAGAGATAGTAATAGGAGAGAAAACAAAAGACAAGAGAGGAAGAGAAAAATGGCAAGAGAGGGAGCATGATAAGTCTACAGATTTATAGACAAGTAGAGAAATGATGAGAAAATTAATTTTGAATACTCTCTTTGCAGGTTTCACGTGGAGCCAAGTATTGCTCTCAAGAACATGCCACCTCAGACGTCGAGTGCCAACTCCTCCAATGCCTCCACCCCCAGCAGCGAGACCTCCAACAAAAAGCGGCTGGGGGAGGGGCATGGGGGCAGGGGGGCTGTCATCATCGTCATCGTCCTCACTAGCAGCAGCAGCAACAGTGGCAGCAGGAGGAGGAGGAGGGCAAGCAGGTGGAGGAGGAGGAGGAGGAGGGGGAACTGCAGCAGGGTCCACTGCCAATGTTTCCGTTTCACGGCCAAACACCTCTTCGTCCCAGGTAAGGGTCATGGGGGGAGAATGTTTTGTGGTTAATGTAACTGGGTTTTGGAATAGTTTTGAGTTTTTGGAGGAGGCTGGGAGTCATTAGGGTCATAAAATCACTAGGGTTGGAATGGTTAACGATTATAAGAAATGGGAAGAGTTACAGGAGCTTGGTTTCACTGCTATAGGAAGGTAATAGAAGATGGAGAAGAAATTATGATGATGATGATAGTGATACTTAAGCCATTGCCTTCTGTGGTTCACGTCATGAATATCTTGATCATGACTCCTGTTAACTAATAGTTATTGTCATGTCTGACTTGGTTGTGGCTATGGAGGATGGGTCTTTCATACTATGTTATTATGATGTATGTATTACATGATAGGCTGTTCTTTATAAGTTACCCACATGCCAACACAACATGCTCTTTAGGTTTGGCTTCGGGAGAATGGGATATGTAATCATTTTATTGGCTATTATTTTGTATGAAAGGGGCAATATTTACCTTATAAATTATTTGCCTGCTAACCCTGGAAGATGTCACACACAAAATTGTGCGCACAAAAAAGTAATTTCCTCTCATGTACTCTCCAAGTAATCTTCACTCTAGTTCACATGATTTGTCTGCACATATTAACTACTCAAATTGCCAGTGTGTGTCTTGAAGTATGACAGAAAAGGGAAATACTGAAACTGTGGGAGTAGTAGCCTTGTATGTAACTGCATACAATCGTGTTCCAAAAGATGAAGAATTGTGACAATGAAAGATAGCCTCTTTTTTTCCCCTTAATAAAACCAAAGTCCATCTTTTACACAGAGTTTACACACCTAATTTATTGAACTCTTGACTTGCATAATCAGGCTACTACTTACTAACAGCTAAAATGAATATCAGGCATCTCTGAATATGCAAAAACATCTCTGAATATGCAAAAACAACATGATCATCTCTGAATATGCAAATTGATCATCTTGCATAATCAGGCTACTACTTACTAACAGCTAAAATGAATATCAGGCATCTCTGAATATGCAAAAACAACATGATCATCTCTGAATATGCAAAAACAATATGATCATCTCTGAATATGCAAAAACAATATGATCAAGTTTTGGATACAAGTGATTAATAAAAGAAACCATATTGCATTTTTGGTGCAGCACGATAAGTGCAACACACCAGCAGAATCTGAAAAAGGCCAAGGAGGCAAACATAGCCAGCTGTTTATACTCCCTGGAGTGGAGGCTAAGCGCTCTCCAAATTCTCCCAGAGGCAGTGGGTTAAGGAACAACATTGATGCTGAAGGGAATGATTGGGAAAGGAAACGTAATGATAGTGATGCCCCAGGTCGTAATAGTAATGAAAAAAGTAATAATAATGATGGTAGAAATAATGATTATGAACATGTTATTTGTTATATAAGTGATATCTGTTTTTCTTTTAATATTGTATTTTTGTTGTTATGATTAAAAGTATTATAATGATAATGAAGATGATGATGATTACTATTATAGTTATCATTATTATCATTATTGTTATTATCATCATTATCATTGCCATCAATATCATCATCATCATCATTATCATTGCCATCAATATCATCATCATGTCATTATCATTATCATTATCATTATAATTTTCACCTTCATCATTATCATTAAAATTATCATAATTTACATAATCATTATTATTGTTTTTATTATCATTATTATTATTATTATTATTATTATTATTATTATTATTATTATTATTATTATTATTATTATTATTATTATTATTATTATTATTATTATTATTATTATTATTATTATTCTTCTTCTTCTTCTTCTTATTATTATTATTATTATTATATATTAATTATAATTATTTATTAATAATAATAATAATAATAATAATAATAATAATGATGATGATGATGATGATGATGATGATGATGATGATGATGATGATGATGATGATGATGATATTATTATTATTATTATTATTATTATTATTATTATTATTATTATTATTATTATTATTAATTATTATTATTATTATTATTATTATTATTAATTAATTATATTAATGTTATTATCATTATTTTATTTGTTATTGTTATTTTATTTTTTAATGATGATGATGATGACAATTTTTATAATTATCATTATTATTATTGTTTTTATTATTGTCATTATTATTATTATTATTATTATTGTTATTATTGTTATTATTGTTATTATTGTTTTTATGATTATTATTATTATTATTATTTGTCGTATTAACATTTTCGTTGTTACTATCATCATCATTATTATTATCATAAATATCCCTTGGTGAAAGCACAGGGCCTGGGAGATACCCGAGTAATCATAGAATGTCTCTAATGTTCCGATGCGATTTAAAGTTGCTCAGCGTCTGATAGGATCTCCTGCCAACAGTCTGCACAGGGCCGATGGAAGGAAAGGATGCCCATCTTGCCTCCGCTGAAAATAATTCCTTCACATTCTGCTGTGTGTGACGGCAACTGGGGGCCTAAAGTTTGTCGGAATTTTTTTTGTTGTGCTGTTATCCTATTGCAGTGCTGATGCTACTTGATTTTTTTTTTTTTTTTTTTTTTTGTATTTCACCATTTTTTTTTCTCTTTCTGTTTGTCTCTCACTTGCTTTTTCTCTTTGACTCTCACTCTGTCTGTTCTCTTTGCTTCTCACTCTTTGCCACTCTCTCTCTGTTTGCCTCTCTCTCTCTCAGTCTTTGTTATGCTCTCCTTCCTTGCTTTTGACTTTCTCTTTGCCCCCATCTCTCTTTCTCTCTTCTCTTTCTCTTTCTCTCTTTTTTCTCTCTCTCTCTTTCTCTCTCTTTCTCTTTTCTCTCTTTCTCACTCTTCTCTTTCTCTCTTTCTCACTCTTTCTCTTTCTCTCTTTTCTCTCTCTCTTCTTCTCTCTCTTTCTCTTTAGTCTCTCTCTTCCCTCTCTCTCTCTCTCTCTCTCTCTCTCGTCTCTCTCTCTCTCTCTCTCCTCTTCTCTCTCTCTCTCTCTCTCCTCTCTCTCTCTCTCTCTCTCTCCTCTTTCTCTTTCTCTTCTCTTTTTTTCTCTTCTCTCTCTTCGTCTTTTTCTCTTTCTCTCTCTCCTCTCTTTCTCTTTTCTTTTTTTTTTCTCCTCCTCTTTTCTCATCTCTCTCCTTTCCTTTTCTTTCTTTCTCTCTTTCAGTTTCCTTCTCTTTCTTTCTCTCTTCTCTTCTTTCTCCTCTCTTCTTTCGTCTCTGCTCTTTCTTTTCTCTTTCAATTTCTCTCTGTTGTCCTCTTTCTTTCTCTCTCTGTCTCTCCAAATTTCTCTCTCTGTGTCTCTCAATTTCTCTCTGTGTCTCTCAATATTCTCTCTCTGGTCTCCTCAATTTCTCTCTCTCTGTCTCTCAATTTCTCTCTGTCTCGTCTCTCCAATTTCTCTCTCTCTGTCTCTCCTCTCTTTCTCCTCTTCCTGTCTCTCATTTCGCCTCTCTCTGTCTGCTCAATTCTCTCTTCTCTGTCTCTCAAATTTTCTTCTCTCTGTCTCTTCAATTTCTCTCTCTCTCTCCAATTTCTCTCTCTGTCTCTCTCTCTCTCTCTCCTCTCTCCTGTCTCTCTTCTCTCTTCTCTTGTTTCTCTCTCTGTCATGTCTCTCTCTCTTGTCTGTCTCTCTCTCTCGTCTCTCTCTCTCTTCTCTCCTCTTCTCTTCTCTCTCTATCTCTCTCTCTCTCTCTCCTCTCTCTCCTCTCGGTCTCCTCTCTCTCTCCCTCTCCTCTCCGTGTGTCTCTCAAATTTCTTCTCAATTTCTCTCTTGTGCTCTCAATTCTCTCTGTCTCTCGTCTCTCAAATTTCTCTCTCCTCTGTCTCTCAATTCATCTCTCTCTGGTCTCTCAATTTCTCTCTCTGTGTCTCTCAATTTTCTTCTGCTCCTGTTCTCTCTCTGTCTCTTTCTCTCTCTGCTCTCTCTCTCTGTCTCTCTCTGTCTCTCTCCGCTTCTCTCTCTCTCTCCTCTCTCTCTGCTCTCTCTTCATCTCTCTCTCTCTCTCTCTCTCTCTCTCTCTCTCTCTCTCTCTCTCTCTCTCTCTATCCTCTTCTTTCCTCTCTTCTCTCTCTCTCTACCTCCTTCTCTCTCTCTCTTCTCTCTCTCTCCTCTCTCTCTCCTCTCTCTCTCTTCTGTCTCTTCTCTGTGTCTCTCTCTCTCTCCTCGTCTCCTCTCTCTGTTGTCTCTCATCTCCTCCCTGCTGTGTCTCTCTCTCTCTCTCTCTCTCTCTGGGTGTGTCTCTCTCGTCTCTCTCTGTCTCTGTGTGTGTCTCTCTCTCTCTCTCTCTCTGTTGTCTCTTCTCTCTCTCTCTCTCTGTGTCTCTCTCTCCTGTGTCCTCTCTCTCTCTGTAGTGTCTCTCGTTTGTCTCTCTCTCATCTCTGTCTCCTCATCTCTCTCTCTCTCTCTCTCTCTCTCTCTCGTCTCTCTCTCTCTCTCTCTCTCTCTCTCTCTCTCTCTTCTCTCTCTCTGTGTGTGCCCTGTCTCTCTCTCTCTCTCCTTCTCTGTCTCTCTCTCTCCTCCTTATGTCATCTGCTCTCTGTCTGTCCTGTCTCTCTCTGTGTCTCTCTCTCTCTGTGCTCTCTCTCTTTGTTTTTGCTCTCTCTCTCATATGTCTCTCTCCTCTCTACCGTCCTGGTGTGGTATCGTCTCTCTCCTCTCTGTGTCTCTCTCTCTCCTCTTCTGTGTCTTGATCTCTACTCAATTTGTTGTCTACATCTCTCTCTTTGTGCTCTTCTCTCTCTCTGTGTGTCTCTCTCTCTCTCTGTGTCTCTCTCTCTCTCTCTCTGTGCCTGGTTTGTCTCTCTCTCTCTTGCACTATGGAGTGTCTGTCTCCTCTTCGTCTCGTCTGCCTGTGTCTCCCTCTCTCTCTCTCCTCTGCTCTCTCTCCTCTCTCTCTCTCTCTCTTCTCTCTTCTCTCTTCTCTCTCTCTCTCTCCTCTCTCTTTCCTCTCTCTCTGTCTCCTCTCTCTGTTGTGTCTCCTCTCTGCTCTCTCCCTCTCTGTCTACTTTCTTCGTGTCTCTCTCTCCTTCTCTGTGTCTCTCTCTCTCTCTGTGGCTCTCTCTCTCTCTCCTCTCTTCAGTTTGTGTCTCTCTCTCACTCTCTCTCACTCTCTCTCTCTCCTCTCTCTTTCTCTCACTCTCTCTCACTCTCTCTCTCCTCCACTCTCTCTCTCTCACTCTCTCCCTCCTTCA
>NW_020869615.1:285874-290874 GCF_003789085.1 Penaeus vannamei | reverse complement strand
CGAGGACGATTCCGAAACTTTTGTCTCACTTTCATCAATAAATCTAGTTTGTGCATTGTGGGTTTTTCTTCCATGTATATATATAAATAGATATAGGATATATATATATAAGTAATATATATATATATATATATATCATACTTGTGAATGTATACTATACCAGACATATACACATAATATACATGTAGTATATGTATGTGTTATATGGTTATCGCTTATATATATATGATATATTTTTTTTATTACTATTAATACGTATAGTATAGTATATCATACTACTAGGTATACGCTACTTATATATTAAACTCGTATATTATGAGTACTATGTATATTACTTATAATCTGTATTTGTATAGTATATGTTGTATATATGAGTACTATCAGATGTATATTTCATAATGTATATATAGAATAAATTATCCTAGTTATATATATTATATATATAATATATTATATTATTAATATCTATATATATGTATATATATATGATATTATATATATATGACATATATCTACTATATCTATAGTATATATACTTATATTATATATCTTCTATATATATATATATGGCATATATAATTATATATAATATATAAGTAATATATGACTATATTATATATATATATGGAATAGTTAGGTATAGGTGTGTGAGGGCTATATATCTATATTGATAAGCTATATACTATAGTATTATGTATATGCATATCTTACTATTATATATACCGCTATCATATACTAGTATAATATATATTATATGTGTGCATATTATTATACGTTAAATGTATATCGTTAGCTATATATAGCGCCGCCTATAATTATAAAGTAGGTGGTATATATATAAATATATATATGTCAGTTATATATTGTAATACCTTATTTAATTATAATATAGGTATATTATATATGCATATATATGCAATATATATATATATCATTATATAGCTAGTGATATATAGTATATAATATAATACTTATAATATATATGCATTATATTTATATATATATATTTATATATATATATATGTACTATAGTACTATATATATACTTACGTAGTAGTACTAGTATCATATTGTGCATATATAATTCATAGTTAGTGATTATATATATAGTATAGTATAACTATGATATATATAGTATAGTATAGCTATTATAATATATATTATATGCATATATATATAATAGTTAGTTATCTATATAATATAATATACTATATATATATAGCATATATCTACTATCATATATATATATATATATATATATGATATGGAGGTATATACTATACATATGATTTACATATATTTATTCATATATACATTACTACTATAGTGAGATTACAATAGCGAAGGTATATATAATATAACTATATATATATAATGTATTTATATACGGTATACTATTCTAATTATATATACGGTAGGATGTTCTATAGGCTATATAGTATATTATATATAAAAATACTATATATATTATATACACACATACATATACCATATACATGTAAAATATGTATGTGTGTATTATACACACAAGTATATGAATGTCTATATATATAATATAGTATATATATCATACTTGTGTGTCATATATACCACACATATTAACTGGTATATAACTGTTAGTATACTTGTATGTGTGCTAGTATGTATTATATATATATAGGTACCTATATATATATATATTATTTAATCTATTATCTATATATGTAGTTATAATAGCTACTATATTATATTAACACCGTATATATATATATATACATTATATATATTATGTATATTATATAATTCTGTATATTGTATATATATATGTATTATATGATATATAATGTAAAATCATACTATGAATTATATAGACAGCCTTACATATATAAAATAATATCTTATATAATATATATATTATATGTGGAATATATATATATATATATATCTATATATATAAATATAAAATATACAAATATAGTATGCATATTATTATATATAGCATATATATATACTATATATATATTTATAGATTATATATATATCGTATATATGATATATATTATACTTATATATTATTAGTATAAGTTTATAATATATGCATGTACTGCTATAATATATTATATAGGATATACTAGATATTATAGTATATCACTGAATATATGCATTCATACATGTGTATGAATATAGAGTATATATAATATTTTATAGTCAATATAATATATGCACTAAGGGTTTACATTATATATATATATATATACTAATATATAAATACTATATATACTATATAATATATATATTATAATATATAATATATATGGATAGTATATGTTGATACTATATATCACTTATATGATAATTAGGGATCACATTTATATATATATATATATTATCGTTATATATTATAATAGTGGTATAATAGTACATATACTATATCATATACTAATAGTTCATTGTATATGACCTATATATGCTTTATATATACCTATATAATATTTATGTGTATATATAGGTATATATAATATATATTGTTATATTATTGTATAGTTATATGAACATATATATATATATACTATATATATTATATATATATCGAGAATTAGGTACGTATATATTAGTTATATATATGGGTATACACTACTCATGTATACGTTTACATATTAGTGATTACTATTATATGTAGATATATATATTAGCTATATAAGTACCTAAGTAGGGCTTATATATATAATTATTTATAATAATATATAACTATATAGCTACTTATATATAGTGCTGCTATTATAGTTACTTACTATATAGTATATTATATAGTACGCTCCAGTATCTAGCATATATATATATTAGTGTACATATATATATATGTACATTTATACTATATATATATAATACATTATATATATTATATTATTATCTATATTATATATATATATATATAGTATACTATACTTATACCACAACTCTTTACATTAGGTGCGTGGGAGCTGGCCCGTACCTTAATGGAAACCACCAAATTCCTCCAGTGTATTTGGTACTTCATCTTCCTCCATGAATGGGGGTGGGACAATGTTTGGCTCTCAAAGCTCCTCTTCTGGCAGTGTTTTTGGACAGGGCTGTCCAATGGCAGTGGAGGCGCTGGTGGGGGTGCAGGCGGCGTATTTGGTACACCACCTACCAACAATGGCACCAGTTGGGCCAACTTCTCAGGGGCTAATCCATTCTCAGGTAAGTTGCTTGTGGAGTATTGGGGGTGGAAAACCTGCCTCATTCTGTCATTTGATTCTTTTATCGAATAGGTGTCTTTTCTTCATTCAATTTTGTTTCATTTTGTTCTATTAAATCTCTTCTTGTGTTGGGTTTATAAGTAGTAGTACTCTTTCACTTGTGAGTGTGCAAGAAAAGAGAATAGAATTCATCATATGACTTGTAAACAGTTTTAGCCTGAAGTGGTTTTATACATTTGCAGCTGCAGCGGGGAACAGCAGCAGTGGAGGTGGAGGTGGATGGATGAATGGAGGTGGATCGTTTGGGACAGCACCACAGACGCAGCAGGGATTCGGCTCAGTCGTTCAGCCAAGTCTTTTTGGGACAAGTAAGTTTTTTGCTGACATGTTTGGCTTTGCTTTTTTAGTAATATCTCTCAGCACTTTCATTTTTCTATATGTGTGTATCCATTGCAGATGTTTTGAACTGAAAGGATAATTCCATTTATAATGATTATTTAATTATGATTATTCATCAATACAATATATATTATATACTCCTTATACCTCCATTCAATAGTTATATATACATATAATATATATCCTAACTATTATACTATGTACTATATAACATCTATAGCATATACTATTCTATATATACTTAATATATACTTATTATATATATATGAATATGTCAGCTAGATATATATGTCTGTATATATGTATATATACATATATATGTATTACTGTATATATGTAGTATATTATATAGTATATTACTATATATATATCTCCCTATGTGACACTATTATATTTAGTCTCTTATGAGGTGTAATACTGAACTATAACTTGTATCTTATACATACATGCACAATGTTATTTATTAGTATCATATTATCTGTAGTCATATATATCATATATAATGTATATGCTACTACTATATGCATATTATGTAGTATGTATAATATACATATATATGTATATGTATTATAGTACCAGATATTTAGTGATGTTATACATATATACATAATATTGTATTATATAGTCTATATTATATATTGATTATTACTATAGTTTATGATATCATTTGTCCTAGATATTTTCCGTTCTAGTAATATACACTAATAATGTATATATATACAAGTATATTGTAACTATATACATTATATATGTAATGTATATGGACTAAAACTATATATGTTATTAATATATAAATAATACATACTGTACATGTATATATCTGTAGTATCTCGTATATCTGTAGATCTGGTGTATGTGGTATGTGTTATGTTATATGTATATGTATATGCATGTACTTGTAATGTATATTATTTATTATAATATATATATATACTAATATATATATATATTATATATATATATTATTATATACACATACTACATATAACATTAATTTATACATTATTACTATAATATATACTATATATTTATATATCTATATATATATTATTATATATATATATATATCGAACATATATATTATACATATATATATATATATTTAGTAATATATTATATATATATGTACATTATATATATATTATATATATATACTATATATACTATATATATATATTATATATATGATATATATACACCACACACATATATATAATATATATTATACATATTATATAGATATATTAGTATAGGCGCGAGTAGATATTATTATACATATATATACTACATTATATATATAATATATTAATATATTTATACATATATATATATTACTAGTATACATTACTTATATGAGGTTAATATATTACTACACTTACATATTATATCACATATAGTATA
>NW_020869615.1:278374-280874 GCF_003789085.1 Penaeus vannamei | reverse complement strand
TATCCTGGTGTCAGTTTGTTAAATGATTAAACTCAGTTTTCTCTTGGCTTTGTAAGTGAAGTAAATGCTTTGACAAAATATTTCTTCTTCCCTCCCAAAATGCAGCTCTGTACAGGATGTGGGGTAAGTGAAGTCCAAAAAATTCATGTGCTTGTTTGGTTGGATTTTCCTTAAGACAAACACACAACTTAGCTCTGGAAGTACATGTTTAGATAATTACCGTATTTCCTGTCGCGTAAGGTGCTGTATGCCATAGTGAAAGAAATTCTTGTTCAATAAGAAATAGGAGGTTAGATTATGGAAACTCAATACAATGTTTTTAGTTACGTGCCAGTCATTTGGTCTTGTTTGCAGTGGGCCAAAAGTTTTGCTCTGCTGCTCCATATCCATGTTGTCTGGCTTCCATTATTACTTGTAGCTGAAAACAAAAGTGAAGGAGTGTCTTATGGCATTGTATATGATTTACAGTTGTAATATTTCTTTAGGGTATGATTATCACATTTTCACTCTCAGAATGAAAGGAGAATGATATAAAAAAGGGATGTTTAGGTATGTGTATACACTTGCTATTGAGCTGGATCAGTGTGGTATAGTAAATGTAATGCAGATGTACAATATTTGGCTTTTGGTATGGTTGCCCATTAGTGTACATCCATAGAGTGGGCCTATCAGCTGATCCACCAAAACAAAACCTGTCAGCACATGGCTAAGTGCAACATGATGTATAACATAGTTGACACATGCCTGTGTGTGTGCTTGCATTTTTAGGATAACTCCTTCACTTGCCTCGGTTAAATCCCTGGTCAAAACTATCCTTTTTTCAGAGGCATTTTATTTGGTATTTAGGGAGGGGGGTGGATGCAAACCAAGTGGCAGGAAATATGGTTTGTCTCTTCTATTTTCTTTATTCATTTCTCTCATTAGCACTTTCTTTTTCTATGCCTCTATATTTTTCCTCCTTTTCTTTCATTTTGTTTTGTCGCAAGAAAAATGAGAAGAAAAAATGGATGGAACTATGACATATTAAGCCATTTTGTTTGTATTGCTTTTCTTTCATCTTTTCTTTCTATCATTCTCTCTTCGACCTTTTCCCTTTCAGCTTTCTCTCTAGTCTCTCCATTCCAGCTCTTTCCCTTTTCTCACAGATCCTCTCTCATCCCCCTCATCTTATCTAGGTCTCATCTTCCCCATCTTTCCCCTTCCCCTTTCATCTCTTTTCCTCTTGCCATCCTATACTCAACTTCCCCCCCCCCACCCTTTTCCGTCACTGAAAGTAATGTACAATGACTGTGCCTAACCTCAAGTCTCCCCCCCCATGCTTCCAGCCCCGGACCCAAACTTCAACCAGTTCAGCCCCAGTGGACCTATGAACGGGACGGCTGCAGCGGCGGCTGCTGCTACAACCAACAACGGGGCTTGGGCCAGTTTCAGCCAGCAGCCACCACAGCAACCACAGCCCAATCCCAAAATGCAGTGGATGACCAGCAACGGAACAGCAAACCCTTTCATGGTATGTTTTGACATTTGTGTGTGTGTGTGTGTGTGTGTGTGTGTGTGTGTGTGTGTGTGTGTGTGTGTGTGTGTGTGTGTGTGTGTGTGTCTGCGTGCGTGCGTGCGTGCTTGTAGACATTGTTTCTCATTCATTTTCAATAAAAGTGTCTAAAAAGTCCTGACTATCATGTCTAATGTATTTTGTCTATGCTTTTATTAATTTTTAAATCCCTTTGAACATTTCTTTTCGTTTCAGGCTGCCCCACAGCTGCCTTCCAACGGCACCTCCTACAACCCGTTCCTGTGAGAGTCCTCGCAGCCTCCGCAAGATCTTCCTACGACAGGGACATGTCTGTGACACGTTTATCTATTGCCAATGACCGATGACCCCAGCCATCTTTTCCTTGAATACTCAGTTAATTTAATGTTTTTTTTGGTAATTTATGCAGTGGTGTTTTACGGAAAAAAATCCATGTTGCCAATCACAGTTCAGTTCTCGATATGAAAGTATATAATCATTATGAAGAGCGGAAAGAATAATGTATGATAATTATAAAGACTAGAGAAGCAAAAACAAACAACTGTGAGCAACGCAGGTTTTTAGCTTATAAGAGTTTTTAAACGCTTCAGTGTCGAGTTTAGGGTCTGAGTACCACAATGGTCTTCTTTTCCTCTTCTGTGTAAAAAGGTTAATTATTGGGATCATGGGGACTGGTGGGCATTTTTTATGTAGTGTAGAAAGTAAGTGCTAAAGCATCCTCATTGGGCTATGACCTGCTCTTTGGTCATGGGGAAAAGTTACAAACAACACATTAAATATAAGCCTGTTGACTATACTGATGCATTGTACAGAATCAAAATTGCCCAGATTTTGCTGTAATAATCAATTCAGTGCCCTTACTTCACATGTCCACTCCTATTCACCCTTCCCTTCCCCCATTTCTTTTCTTTCTCTCCCCCTCCCCTCCCCCTCCTCCCCTCCCCTCCCTCCCTCCCCTTTCTCCCTCTC
>NW_020869615.1:258374-260874 GCF_003789085.1 Penaeus vannamei | reverse complement strand
GATTTTTTATGATTCGCATCTATATTCTACCCTACACTTAGACGGCGTCTGTCCAAAACACATCCGACCTTATTTTTTTGGCACCATGAACGGCCGAAAGGGGCGACTGTCGTGAATGGTAGGGGAGTCGAAGACGGGAAATGCTTTGCGTGGTATTGCCGTAAAGTATGGTTAGTACTGCATTTTTCGTTTTTTTTTACGTTTTACTTGGTGTATTTCAACGTTTCTCAACCTGGTGGATTTTCGTGAAAATATTACAATAATACTGAAGTATTTTACAATTTTACCAAATGTTTTTCTTTCATAAAACCAAATATATTCTGATAACCGGCTTCGGCAAATGCAGTATCTTTCTCGATATTTGAAAAATGGCACATTATCCTGCATTGTGTCAGAACTGGGCAACAGTTGATGACAACGCATAAGCGGCCGTACTTATCTTTGAATTCGTGGAGCGACTCCTTATCGCCGGAGAATCGACCACGTACTGAACCTGTTCTCTTTCCTGTTCCTTTCACCGTTTTAACCGTACCGGATGTGACACTCGGCAAATACATACTTCAAGTGATTACTGTGGTTTTCATGGTGGCAATACCCTGCAGTTAATAAAATACCGTGCATTTATGATGAAATATCCGAAAACTCCATTTAGACAAAGGCATAAGGATCTCCCGTCTTTTTACCATCGTCTCTCGTGGGGCCCCGGCAAGCTTTAAAGACACTCCAGGGCTTGAGGAACACTGGTCTATTCCATGCCCTGGCCACTGTGTGACGCAGCTTCTCGAAATAACTTGCTAAACTAAGAGTGTCTCCACTGCAGCGAAGTTCATCTCGCCAGGTCGGTCTATCGACCATCTTCAGGCTCATTATAAATGGCTGTCGAAGCTTATTATTAATTATGCAATACTATGATCAAAGCATCGAGAAATTTACCTTACGTACGCTCTCTTCGGCTGAGTGTTCTCCCTGCAAGCGCTAATGAACTACTGATAAGTTGTCTTACTGATAAGTCTGTTACTTGCTGCCTCTCCCCCCCCCCAATCCCTTGCTCGTTGTTGTCGGGGAGGGGGGGGGGGGGCTGAGGAGGCGGAGACTGTGGCCAAATGTATGCCTTGGACCTCAGCCCTCGCCTCAACTAATTTTGCATGGTCTTTTCTTCTCCCCCTTTCCTTTTCCTTCTCTTCTTCCCCCTTTTCTTCCTAAGGTGTGAGAGCCATGCTGAAAAGATAAAAGGCTAGGTTTGTCAGTCCTGAACGGCCTTCGTACTCCGTTTGCTCTTCCCTCTTCACTCTCTTCACAACCATGCTAACCTACAGTGCTCTACAACCCTTGGCATATCGCATTTTGTCTTAATCGTTAAATAAATGTTACCCTTTTCGCCACAATACTTTATCCTGTGCCATATGACCTTTGGTGTATGGCACACTTATATGTTTTGGCCATTAATCATTCTGGAAATCCACAGACATTGCCTTATGAACCAAGAAACTTGTCTAACCTATCGCTCTGTTTTGAATACGCCGCTAACGACCTTAGATGTGGACGCGACAGAGAAAATCAGAAAATAAAATATCTGATCCAAAGAGCACGGGAGAATCTTAAAAAAGAAACAGTAGCAGTCGCTTTCACAAGATGGAATATTGCCATTGCTATAATTTTTTTTCTCTCTTACATTTCAAGTCGTATCTTATCTGGATTTCTGTATATTTTAAAACTGCCCAGCTGGTCTAGTTGGTGGTTAAATATCACCATTGAATTAGTCCATTTCTCTTCATTATTGTCTTTTATCATAATTTTATGCGTTTTTCTCACTGATCTAAAAAAAGACGATCGAGCATCTATTGTTTACTCGGTGAAGCCAAATTCAGCGGTCGCCATCTTACTCGGACCCTCAGAGCTGTGGGGCCGGGAATAGAATGCCAGATGATAATTTAACGGATTTTGGAGGCTTCGTGGGTCAGGCATTCAATGCCTATGATAGTTGATAGATATTTTCTGATATAAAGATCAAAATTAGACTGATTTACAACAACCGCTGGAAATTAATGTTTTTGCAACATAATAGAATTGGGCCGAGGCAGGTTCTGACTGTTCTAAGACACGTTTTGACGTAGTGGTGCGGCCAAAAACCTCCGATAAACAAATAGGCTTTTATCTATCATCTAAATTGATTTCCCAACCAAAAGAAAACATTTTTCGTAAGGATGTTCCGAAAATGTTGCCAGTAAATTACCTATCTCGGTAAACTTGATTCAATAGATTAAAAAACACAAGATACCCATTTTCTGTCATATGTTACCTCATCCAAATCAAAATTATTTAAGAGTTTCATGCACGATGGACATAGGCCTACATCGCAGCAACTAAAAGCTCCATACGAGTGAAATATCCTTAGAAACTATCTTTTTCGGGCAGATTCTTCGTCGCTGCTGCCTTCACTGTCACCTCTTTCCCCCTTTCTCTTCCGTGTGACGCAGCCGATTGCACAGCACTGCGTTCC
>NW_020869615.1:245874-253374 GCF_003789085.1 Penaeus vannamei | reverse complement strand
GTTAAAAGTGCTGATATTTTGCTTAACTTTCGATGAGCAAACTCCCTTCTCTCTCTCTCTCTCCCTTCTCTCCTTCTCTCTCTCTCTCTCTCTCTCTCTCTCTCTCTCTCTCTCTCTCTCTCTCTCTCTCTCTCTCTCTCTCTCTCTCTCTCTCTCTCTCTCTCTCTCTCTCTCTCTCTCTCTTTCTCTCCCTTCCTCTCTCTCTATTAGCAGTTCCAATAGTGTCTGTGTTCTCTTCCATGTCGGGTTACCCTTGTTGAAGTTTTCAAGGCCAAATATTATTATTATTATTTTTTTTTTTTTGCTATGTATTAGTCTGTTCCTCTTAGAGTTTCGACCTGAAATCAAGAGCGGTAGAAATGTTTCCAGATACAGTAGTATGAAGTGCCAAAGACTAACTGCAAATGAACCGGGGAAACACAAGAGAAAAAGATGTATTTCCCTGGTTGGATTCGCCATTGTGAAATGTGGGATAATTACCGTAGACTGAAGATCCAGGACGGCGCACACACTGCTATTTTTGTTTAATTATTTTAATTTGCCTCAAGTTTCACTTACAGCAAACACGCATACGCATTAACACACTCACGCACTCTAACAAATCTAATTATAGAATAGCAAAGAAAATATATCTATCTATACACACACACACATATATATTAAGATATGTATGTATGTGTGTTGTGTGTGGTGTGTGTGTCATGGCGTGTGCGTGGTGTGTGCAATGTGTGTGTGTGTGTGAGGGCGTGTGTGTGTGTGTATGTGTATGTGTGTGTGTGTGGTGTGTGTGTGTGTGTGCTGAGTGTGTGTGGTGTGTGTGTGTCTGCGTATATGTGTGTGTGTGTGGTAGTTTAGTACCTAATATATGCGCAGTGTTAGTTGTGAGTGTGCGTGTGCGTTGACAATTATATATAGCGATGTATATGTGATGAAGTGTGTAGTGGCGTTGTGCCAGTCAGTATATATGATGTGTGTACTATTTTAATTGCTCCACTAGGTTAGCAATTAGTGTGAATATAGTATTATACAACATTCATAATCACTCTAATATATCACACATCGAATCACAGCATTACACTGGTTACATATTATAAGTATATTATTTAACATTTATTAAGATAAATTCGTTAGAATTCTATTAGAGGTCTTTAGTAAGGATATCGTCGAGTCGTTCCCGTGTGTGTGTGTGAGTGAGTGTGTGTGTGCGTGTGAGTGGTGTGTGTATGTTGCGTGTGTCTGTGGTGTAGTGTGCGAACAGACAATATTGAATAATATCAGTCAAGTCAAAAATCCTTCAAAAAAATATGTGATTAATCTTTTACTTCTTTTATTACTTATATATACCTGTAAATACAAGTAAATGGGGAGCAAAACGGAAGATATAAGGATAATGGCAGCAATATAGGTTGATATTTAAACTTCCTCACCGTATTACCGTTGAGTATAGATGAGAAATATCACTTTGACCAGGTGAAGCCGCGTAGGAGCTCTAATTCTCATAATCGTCTTATTTATTTATTATCGTTTTATTTCGGATAATAACCACAACACTTCATACTTTCGCCTGTCGTCGCGGTGTGATTGAGTTTTGTGTTTGTGTGTGGGTCTGTTGTTTGTGTTTGGTGATGTGGGAGGCGGTCAGGTGAATTGGAATGGTGTCGTCGTGTGTTGGTTGTTGGTTGTTTGTGGGTGATGATATGTGGTTGTGTTGGTTGTGGTTGTGGAGATTCGTGTGTTGTGGTTGGTGTGGTGTAAGAGGTTGTGTGTGTGGTTGTAGTGTGATGTGCTGATAGTAGTGGGTGTTGTTGTGTGTGTGTTAATGTAGTTGTGTAATGTTGAGAATTCGTTGTTGTTGGTAGTAATTGGTGTATGATAGTTGGTGTTGAGTGCGAATATTCCGTGTGTTAGTTATAGTTTGAGTATATAATAGATGGTTAATCCTCGAAGGATATATATACCCAATTCAATACTCATTATAAAGGACCCTTATGAGTACATAGCAAATACGCTTTCAGCTGAATATGCGGGTATACCTATATATAAACTACGTGCACAATTAATACACCTATACATAAATATATATAATACTAATTATAATAATATATATATATATATATAATACTATATATAATTTTATATATATTAATCAAATATATCATATAATATAATATAAATATATGATTAGTTGTGTGTGTTAGTGTGTGTGTGTAGTGTTAGTATAGTGTGTGTGTGTGTTGGTGGTGTGGTGGTGTTGGTTGTGTTGGTGGTGGTGGTGGTTTGTGTTGCTAGTGTGTGTTATGTATGTGTTTGGTCGATGTTGATTATGTGATGTGTGTGTGTGTTGTATCGTAGTATAGATGTGAGCAGTTGTAGTTGTTATCTGTGTTTGATAGTGTGTGTGTGTGATGCTAGTGATGTGAATCGATGGTGTGTGTATGTATTGATGTTAGTGTATTATAGTATTAGTAGTGTTATGTGTGTGTGTGTGTGTGTGTGTGTGTGATGTGTGTAGTGATGTGTGTGGTGCTAGTGCGTGCGGTGCTATGTAGCGTGTCAGTGGCTTGATGTGTGATGTGTGAATGTGAATGTGGTAGTGTTGATGTTGATAGAATGTTTAGTTGCACGTGTGTGGGGTGTGTGGCGTGTATATACTATATATATATGCCATATATATAATTATATATATATATATATATATATACATATATATATATATACTATATTATATATTATATATATATATAATTAATAATATATATATATATATATTAATTAATATATATAAGTATATATATAATATATAATATATGTGTTAGGTGTAGTGTGTGAGTGTGTGTGTGTGTGTGTGTGATTGTGATGTGGTGTGTGTAGTGTGTTAGTGATGTTATCTATATATATCATTATCACTATACATATACTATATATATATAAACATTATATATATAGTATATATATTATACAATATATATAATATATATTATATGTATATAATATATATGTTACATATATATATTTATATATAGCATATATATATCATATTTAATATTTATTATTAATATTTAATATTATATTAATATATATATATATATATTATATATATATATAATATATATATATATTAATATATTAATAATATATATTGATTATGTGTGGTATGTGTGTGTGGTGGTGGTGTGTGTGTGTTGTTGGTTGTGTGGTTGTGTGTGTGGGGTTGTGGTGTGTGGTGTGTGTTTTGTGTTGCGTTTGGTTGGGTGTTGTGTATGGTGGTGTTGGTGTGTTGTGTGGTGTGTGTGTTGTTGATTGTGTTGTGGTGGTTGTGTTGTATTTGTGTGGAAGTGTTTATGTGGTGCTAAGTATGTCGAGCGTCTCGTCTGTGTTGCGTGTACGTGTGTGATGTGGTGGTGTAGAATATGTTGATAGTAGTATGTTGAGTGATAGACATGTACAGTATTTAGTGTGTGTGAGTGATTGTGGTTAGTGGTTTTGTTGAGTTTGAGTGTATTGAGTGTGAATGTAGGTGATAGTTGTGTAGTCGATGTAGCATGTTTTCAAGCTGAGTTGTGTAGCACAATTGACCGGTAAGATCTGTGTGGCGATTGTATGCACGTTGCGTATTTAGGTGTGTGTATATATTAATATGATATATATATATTAAATATATATATATATAATTATATATACATATATATATATATAATATATATATAGTTGGTGTGTGTGTGTGTGTGTGTGTGATGTGTGTGTGTGTGGTGTGTGTTAATAGTGTGTGTGTTTTGTGTTGTTCATGTGTGTGTGGATAGACAGTAGAACGGAGAGCGTGCTCGAGTATGTTGCTGTATGATATGTATGTGTGTGTGTGTTAAATAAGTGTTGTAGATGTTAATAGTGCATGTAGTGTGTTGCTAGTAGTTAGTTGTTTGTGCTGATTCTAGTATCACAAATTATATATATTTATATAATATATACATATACACACACACACATAATTGCTATTAATCTAAATCTTATCATATCTTAAACTATCTATCTATCTATTCTATATCTATATTACTATTATCTAATATATCTATATATAATTAATTAACATATTATATAATATATATATATTAATAATATTAATTATATATTAATAATAATATATATATATTATTGTGTGTGTGTTGTGTGGTGTGTTGAGTGTTGTGTGTGTGTTGATGATGTGATGGTTATTGATTAGATAGTGAGTTGTGTTGATGTATTTTATGTAACATTTATCATGTATGCTATATACATTTATATAATATAATGATAATCACATATTAATATTATGTAGTTGTAATACTATGTATATAAGTATATATAATATATATATAAATATATATATAATAATATATATTATATATTATATATAAATTAATAGTATATAACACAACACACACACATATCATATATTATATGGTGTGTAGTGATATATGTTGTGCATACATATATATATAATAATAATGTGAACATATGTTATATATATACATTATATAATATATTAATATTATATTATATTAATATTAATATATTAATATAATATTATATATTAATATATAATATATATATTTATATCTATCTACTATCAATAATTATCTAATCTATATCTATCTATCTATATTCTATCTATCTACTAATATATGTATATATATATAACTATATATATATTAATATATATAATAATATTATATATATATGTGTGTGTGGTGTGTGTTAGTTAGTGTTAGATGTATGTGTGTGTGTGTGTGTATTGTTAGTTATTGCGTATTGTGTGTGTAGGTGTGATATGTTAGTGTTATAGTATGTGTGTTAGTGTGTTGGTGTGTGTCGTGTGTTGTGGTGGGTGTGCGTGCCTTGTGCGTTTGTGTGTTGTTGTTGGTTAGATTGGTTGTGTGTGTGTGTGTGTGTGTGTATGGGTAGTTAGTATGTGTTGTTGTGTGTATATACATATTACATATAAATAAATGACATAATTATATTATATATATATTATAATATATATATTAATATATATATATTAATATATATATATATATAATATATATATATTATATATTGTAATTTTAGTATCTAATGTGCTTAGTGGTTCGTTGTATGGTTGTGCTAGTGCGATGCGTGATTCGTATGCGTGATCTGTATCTAGCTAGTTGTGTCTATTATTGACGTATTGTGTAAGTATTATGTGAGTTAGTGTAGTGAGTGTGTAGTGTGTGTATAGTGATGTGTGTGTGGTTGAGTTAGTGTGTGTAGTGTGTTGTGAATGTTGTATGTGTAGTGTTGTATGAGTAGTGTGGATGATGTGTGGTATAGTTATATAATTAACATATATATATAATAATATACAATATATAATATATGCAGTGTGTTAGTTGATGTTGTGGAGAGAACGTTATAGCGTATTGCACGTGTGTGTATTAGTGTATGATGGTACTGATGTATATTAATCAATATAATTAATAAATGCATATATATTAAAATATATTATATATATTAATATATATAATATATTATATATATATATAATAATATTAATTATATTTATTAATCTTATCTTAATCTATTCTATCTTATTAATATTATATCCTATCTATCTATATATCAATCTAATCAATCTATCAATCTAATCTATATATATAATCTATCTATCTAATCTTAATCTATATACACTATATCTATATCATATTCAATTCTATCTAATATCTATCTTAATTTCCTATTCATATCTAGTATATCTTATATCTTTATCATATCTATCTATTATCTATACTATATATATAATATAATATATTATAAATATATATATAATATAATAATATATAAATATATATATTATATATTAATATAAATATATATATTTAATATATAATATATATATATAATAATATATATATATAAAATGTATATTTTATGTTTGTTTTTTCGGGTGTGTGGTTGTGGGTTGGTTGGGGTGGTTGCGTTGCGTGGTTGTGTGGTGTATTGTGGTGTGAGGTAATGGGATATTGGTGGTGGAGCAGTTGTGATGTGTTAGTATAAGTGGTCAGTTATAATGATTGTGTTGTTTTATTATAGTGTTGTTGTGTATGTGTGGTGTGGTGTTGAGTTGTATATTAGTAGTGTTTGTGTGGTTAGTAGTAGTTGAAGTGTGTGTATGTGTAGATCAGTTATAGTTGTAGTGTGTTAGTTATGTGTTGATGTGTGATGTGATGTATGTTATAGTTGTTTATGTATTATTGATACTTTTAATATACACTATATATAATATGTATTTCTATATATTACATATATAATATAATTATATATAATATATATATTTTTTATATATTAAATATATATATATATATTTTATCTATATTATTATATATTTTATATTTATTATTTATTATTGTATATTACATATCATATCACAGACACACACACTACACATAACACACACATCAACTACACATGTCACACACTAACACAACACACACAACACACACACACATCACACACATATATATCACACATACACACACAAACTACTACATAGACACATACTACATACTATATATTTATTTTAAATATAAATATATTTTCATATACTATTTTATCTTAATTATCTATTACTATTATCTAATTCATATATAACATTTATATATATTATTTATATTTTTATATATAATATTATATTATATATTTATTAATAATTATATAATTTATATATATATAATATATGAATGGTATGGATATACGCTCTATACTTAGTGTGGGTTTTTTCTTACCAATAAATATTAATTATATATATTATTATTATATTATCATTATTTTATATATATTTAATTTATATTTTATATATATATATATATTATTATTATCATTATATTACATATAATATATTATATTATATATTTCCATATATACCATTACATATATTATTTTATATATATATATAATATATATTTTTGTTTATATTATATATTATTATATGTATATAAATATTATATAATAATTTTGTATGTATGTTATAAAAACTCTACATCCACACACATATTATTATATTATTTTTGTTGTAGTTACGTATTTAAATTACATATTATATGTACGTACACACACACATAAAATTCATAAGTCATAAACCATTATATGTATTATATATATTATATATAATATTATATAATATTATATATTTTAATGTTATATTATATATTCACCTAACAATATTATGTATATTATTTTATTAATATATATATTATATTTTAATTATTTATATTATTATATATTATAATTTATATATATTTAATACATATGTATATATAATTGCACATTGATATCTACTTATATATATTGATAGTTATTGTGTATTAATTTATGAAAAAATATAAATATGATAATAATCAAATAGGATTCATAGAGTTTAGTTATTAGTTGTGTTGTCGGTTTGGTATGGAGTATTGTATGTGTTGATTATTATTAGTGGTTTATGGTATATTGTGTATGTGGTGG
>NW_020869615.1:228951-240774 GCF_003789085.1 Penaeus vannamei | reverse complement strand
CATTGATATTTACGACAGAAATTTAGACTCATGGGACTGCGCAGAAGCCTTAGAATATTCTGTTACCTACGGGCTTCATCGTGACTTAAGGGAGTGTTTCATAAGCGAGGGTGCCAGCTTACATAGGCCGACAGCGGTGCAAAGACATACTATTTCAAGTTGAGATATCCAGGCGGTATTTCTTATACTGGTGTAGTTGAATCTTCGAGAGATGTAGGTAATGTAGTCAGTTTATGTTAATTATTTAGTTAACTTTCTGTATTCTGATCTTTTATTTTTTTTTTTTTTTATTTTTTTTTTTTTTTTTTTTTGTAGGCCAGCAGAATAAGGCTCCACTAATTCAAAAGTTTCAAAAAATAAACGAGTGATTAATCAGCAAATTTCATGTATCGCTCATTTAAACGTCTATTAATTTAACTAGATAATCCTTTCCACAAGAAACTCATAAATCTCTAAACGAGTGTTATTCTCCTCAAGATTTAATCCAAATCTTTCCATGTGTATAACAACCAAAATAAAAACATCACTTGCAAAACAACTTATAATACAAATAATAGAAAAAAAAACTAACATGAAATCCAAAGCCCAAACAGACACAATTTAATAAACAACTTTTGTTATATTAAACTATGACCACCACCAACACATACCTTGAAACTATATAATAACATTTTAACAATTATAAGTATATATATAATTATTTTAACAAGAAAAGTGTAACCCCCCTCTACCCTTATTCTACCACACACACTCTTAGATTAATGCAAGTTCAATATTAGTCCAAAACGCTGATTAGGCTACCTTTACATGCATGGGCTTACTCAGATTAACAAACAAACACACACGACAATATATAAAAATATAATATAAGCATATATCTTTTTCTTATTATTATTATATCTTTTATATTAAATTAAATATACATACTAAGCTCTATGTGTAACTTATTCTCAATTACTCACACTTTTATATATATATTATAGATATATTTCACACTCATATTACGCCAGCTAATTACTAATTATTTGTTCACATCTTCCAAGTATCAATTATTACTTACTACTACTATATTTATATTTAGAGTAACCCATATGAAAGTAAAATTATACTGTCATATATAATATTATATATATAATATATAATAAAATATACATAATAATTATATAATATACTTACATAACCATAAAGGCAACGGTATTTATAGATATTTTAATATAATTCTAGTCCAATATATTAAAATTATATGCGTCTATTATCGCTCCACATCCCCCTACATTGGATTACTATACTTTTTATATATATAATATCAATATAATATAAATTATTTATATTTAAGCTATAGGAATTTAATATTATTAAATTTGTTGATTATTATCTTTGGTTATTATTGTCGCTTAGTGTGGTGTGTTGCATATACATATATATAATATAAATAATAATATATAATATATATTATTATATAATAATTAATATAGGATAACATCAAATATATAATATTATACCTATATTAAACCTAAAAATATAAACTATATATATATATAGGATAGGGATAGATAGGATAGGATGATAATAGGATACAATAGATAGATAGATAGATATATACACCACAACACACATCCACCATCATCATTCTCATTCAATACACATTTCTCAAAAAATATATATATATTATATATATACATATATAGTAATAATATAAAATATAATATATACATAGCATATTCAATATACACATATAACATACAAATAATAAATATATATATATATAAGATAATATATAATTAATAAAATGTAATACATAAATATATAATATATTATATATAAAATATATATATATATATAAATACACACTATATAGATTTATTGCATAACTATATAGGATTAGTACAACATCACATCACCACCCTCCAATTATGCATACACATCCTCATCCTCAATTACTCACCAGGGCACATATATTTTTATTCATATAAATTTATAATAATATATCTAAACAATCAGATCTATAAACTATATACATACGTATATATATTCTCTTGTGGTGTGTAGTGGTTTAGCTGTGATGGTGTGTGTGTGTGTTGTGACGTGGTATGTGTAGTGTTCAATGCTCGCTTTCAGTGTTAGGTGTGTGCTGTGTAACTTAATATCATCAATATTATATATAAAAATAATAACTTATAATTCATATAATATACTATAATTAATGTATATCTATATCAAATCTCTATACATCTAATCAATATATATATATCCTAACAATTATAATATATATTATATATATATTATATTATATAATATATATATATCTATTATATATATGAATATATGTGTGTGTCTCTATATACTAATCAATCCTAAACAACAACAATATACTAATTATAACACATATATGCCTATCTCTCCTCCTACATATACCCGTTACTAACATATTAGGCACAATATTACACTTCAATGTAATTATACACTATACATTAATATATATAACACATGATTATATAAAATTAAATATTACTAATCCTCTAATATATCTAACTACTAAATATATGTATAATCATTATTAACAAACCTATAGTATGATATCATCACTATCATTACAAAACTCAATTATACCTCATATTACATATATACCTACCTATATCTAACAATCCTCATCATATATCTATAATAACATCCTCACGTACATTCCCATCCTTATCAAATACATGAAAAATCTACATACACACTATAATGTAATTATATAAGTATAATCTAATACATCTTATTATACATATATTTATAAAGCATCTTATATATCACTACATCATTCCTTACAAACACCAACCACAGTTACTCACTCTATTTACTATCTCTACTACTTATCATAGTATATTATATATATAAATCTAATAACAATCTACATAATACTCTATCTACTAGTACACCTATATGCAATTATAATAAACTAATACATCTCTAATACTTAAACCATCCATTCACACATCTCTATCACTACTCATATAAACTATCTAACTTGCACTATATTATTAGCATCAATATCTTCATACATCATAATCTCATCACCAATACACAGCATATATCATTACTCATCCTCTAGTCTACTACATCTAACCATACAATCCTCACCCTACATGCAATTATCTACTATTTCAAAGTAACTATTTTAATCACCATTTCACAATCCTCACGCATCCACATCTCTCATAACACTCTATTTCACACAACATCACTTATCATATATTATATCATCTAATTATATGACCATATGTCTGTGTTGTGTGGTGATTGTGATAGTTCGCTTCTGACGATGTTCCGCTCCGATGGCTAATCGTTCACCTATTACCATGTCCGTTCGTACTGATTCCGTGTGCACCATCACTGATGTCCGTTCCGTCTCAGGTTGCTCGTCTACGGACCCGGTACCTGTGTGGTAGCCGGTGGCTAAATCCGTCATCTCTCATTAGTCTCGTTCACAATCCTCCCCCACCACATGACCCTCCTCCTCCCCACCATTTCCCAGACTGCTTCGAGAAGGGCGAGCGGTGCACGGCGGACGCCCAGTGCACCACCCTCACGGACCACGCCCACTGCAGCGGGGTGTGTTCGTGCGTCCCTTGGTACCAGGACGCGGGGCCGGGATGCGAGCCACGTGAGTACCGCCGCTTGGACTCTTTCTGCTTAGTGTGAGTGGAAACTGTTAGAAAACAAGGACAAGAAAACAAGGATAAGGGATAAAAAAGGACAAAGGAATAAAAACAAGGACGAAGGATAAAAAACAAGGACGAAGGAATAAAAAACAAGGATAGAAGACAAAGGACAAAGGTAAAGGAGGCAACGACAAGGACGAGGATGAAGACAAGACGAAGGATAAAAGACAAGGACGAAGGATAAATAACAAAGATGAAGGATAACAAAACAAGGACAAGGATAAAACAAGGACGAAGGGATAAAAAAAAAAGGACGAAGGATAAAAAACAAGGACGAAAGGATAAAAGACTAAGACGGAAGATAAAAGACAAGGACGAAGGATAAAAGACAAGGACGAAGGATAAAAGACAAGGACAAAGGATAAAAGCCAAAGGACGAAGGATAAAAAACAAGGATGAAGGATAAAAAACAAGGACGAAGGATAAAAGACAAGGACGAAGGATAAAAAACAAGGATGAAGGATAAAAAACAAGGACGAAGGATGAAAACAAGGGACGAAGGATAAAAGACAAGGACAAAGGATAAAAGACAAAGACGAAGGATAAAAGACAAGGACAAAGGATAAAAACAAGGACAAAGGATAAAAAAACAAGGACGAAGGATAAAAGACAAGGACAAAGGATAAAAAAAAGACAAGATAACAAGGACAAAATAAAAAAAACAAAGGGACGAAGGATAAAAAACCAGGCAAGGATAAAACAAGGAAGAAGGATAAAAACAACAAAGGAAAAAGGAAAGGATAAAAAACAAGGACGAAGGATAAAAGACAAGGACGAAGGATAAAAGACAAGGACGAAGGATAAAAGACAAGGACAAAGGATAAAAAAACAAGGACGAAGGATAAAAGACAAGGACGAAGGATAAAAAAAGGACGGAAGGATAAAAAACAGGACGAAGGATAAAAACAAGACGAAGGATAAAACAAGGACGAAGGATAAAAAAAATACGAAGGATAAAAAACTAAAAAACAAAGACGAATGATAAAAACAAGGACAAAGGATAAAAGACAAGGACAAAGGATAAAAAAACAAGGACAAAGGATAAAAAACAAGGACGAAGGATAAAAAACAAGGACGAAGGATAAAAAACAAGGAAAGGATAAAAGACAAGGACAAGGATAAAAAACAAGGACAAAGGATAAAAAAAACAAGGACGAAGGATAAAGATTGAAGGACGAAGATAAAAGACAAGGACAGAGGACAAAAAACAAGGACGAAGATAAAGACAAGGGACGAAGGATAAAAAACAGGACGAAGGATAAAGACAAGGACGAAGGATGAAAAAACAAGGACGAAAGGATAAAAACAAGGACGAAGGATAAAAGACAAGGACGAAGGATTAACGAAAGGACGAAGGATAAAAAAAACAAGGACGAAGAATTCAAGACAAGGACAAGGATAAAACAAGACGAAGGATAAAAAAAAAGGACGAAGGATAAAAACAAGGAGGATAAAAAACAAGGACGAAAGATAAAAAACAAGGAAAGGATAAAACAAGAAAGGATAAAAAACAAGGACAAAGGATAAAAAAACAAGGACAAAGGATAAAAAAACAAGGACAAAGGAAAACAAGGACAAAGGATAAAAACAAGGTAAAAACAAGGGCATAAAAAAACAAGGACAAGGATAAAAGGATAAAGACAAGGACAAGGATAAAAAACAAGGACAAAGGATTAAAAACAAGGCGAAGGATACAAGACAAGGACAAAGGATAAAAAAACAAGGGACAAGGATAAAAAACAAGGACATAAGGATAAAAAACAAGGACAAGGATCAAATACAAGGACGAAAGGTAAAAAACAAGGCAAAGGATAAAAACAAGGGGCAAAGGATAAAAAACAAGGCCAAAGGATAAAAAAAAGGACAAAGGATAAAAAACAAGGACAAAGGATAAAAAACAAGGACAAAGGATAAAAAACAAGGCAAAGGATAAAAACAAGGACAAAGGATAAAAAACAAGGACAAAGGATATAAAAAAACAAGGACAAAGGATAAAAAACAAGGACAAAGGGACAAAGGATAAACAAGGACAAAGGAATAGATTTTTTTCTTACATACAAGCGCTGTGGCACATTAGTCCCTGGGGAGATTATGTAATGTGGAATAGTATGAGAATTTTTTTTTCTTTTTTTTTTGGCGACGGTGTAGATATACGGCTGTGCTGAAATTGGCGCCAAAATGAACTTGTATAAGTATATCATTATCATCGATATATTCCAAAATGAACTTGTATAAGTATATTATCATCGATAGATTCTCATGTATGTATATATGGGAGTTTTTCTTAATGAAGCCAGAAGATCGTGGATCTCGGAAAATATCTCTAAAATGCTAAAGATTCCCACAGGGGGAGCTACCTATTCCTCCCTACTGCCTAGCTCAATGAAATAAAATTCTGCCGTGAAACAGAAACGGTTAAAAAAAAGTGCGTTTCTCTCTTAGCGTCACCGCCACGTTCCTCTAACTCGACACAATTGGCCATTTTGTTAGAATTGTTCGAGGCCCGGCCCAATGAATTTTCATAAATACAGACGCAGAAATAAAGGTATATCTTTCTATATATGTGGTAGATATACATTTAACTATCTATTTTCCCGGTTGATAAACATGTCTAGACATGAATGTGCATTTATTTCTTTATTTATGCATGGCAAGTATACGAATAGTCTTTGGGTCGGGCCTCGCACAATTTTGATATTGGATCTCCACACATTCGGACATGCACATACTCTGAATTAAATGTATATCTGTCGATCTATCTGATATCTATCAATCGATATATCTGTCAGGTAGATATGTGTGTCTAGACTGATAGATATGCATTTATTTCTGTGTATGCACATGTCCGTATAATGAATGTTTATTGGGTCGGGCACAATTTTAATAAACGGCGAACAAAACACACCACACACACACACACAACGAATCCTCCCTTCCAACGCTCATCCCGCAACCCCAACAGCCAATCCTACCTCCTAACGCTCCAGGACCGGTAGCTCTGGGCGGCGCATGCGTGGTGAGCGAGCAGTGCGCGGCGGCCACCATGTTCGCCGAGTGTGACCCGGTCTCGTCCACGTGCAGCTGCCCTGCTGACATGTACCAGGACGGAGTCAGATGCAGGCACGGTAGGCAGCTGGAGGAGAAGGGTTGGTGCTGTGAGAGTAGCCGAGCGGGAAGCATTGTTTCTTTCTGTCTCTCTCTCTGTCTGTCCTTCTCTCTCTCTTTTCCTTTCTCTCTTTCTCTGAATCCTCTCCGCTCTCTCTTTTCCTCTCCTCTCTCTCTCTTTTTTCGTCTTCTTTCTTATCTTTCTCTCTCTCTCTTCTCTCTCTCTCTTTCCCTTTATTCTCTCTCTCTATTTCTCTCTCTCTCCCTTTCTTTCTTTTCTCTCGTCTCCCCTTTATTCTCTCTCTCTCTCATTTTTTCCTCTGGTTGTTAGAAGAAAGTAGGTATTTTAGACTGTATATATACTAACCTTATAACAGTACTAAAATGGTTAAATCAAAGAAAACAAGACAAGCATACCTGTATATACAAGCACAAACACAGTAGCGTGTACACAAAAATGAAAATGGAAACAGCCACAGTTGTAAAGGAAAATAAATTATTACGTTTCGAATACTTCTCGAGTTCCTACTCAGACGAAAAAATCGAAATGGTCCATTTTTTCGTCTGGGGAGAAACTCGTGAAAGAATTCGAAACGGAATCATTTATTTACATTTCTTAGCGTGTCTGTTTTCCTTCTCATTCCTGTATATAAAAAAGAAAAAAAATCTCTTCACCGACAGATTTTTCGGCATCTGGATTCTCTCTTTACGACGGCCGCTGGGTCCTTGTTCGGTCGGGCCTTATTCCGATCAGCTGGGACTTGGCTCTCCTTTATTGCAACAACAGATACGCAAATATGTTTATCCCAAGGAGCTCCTCCGATTGGTCTTGGATGATGAGTAAAATGGGCATTTTAGATTTCGGCTGTTTCGTGCCCATCAATGACAAGGCTGTGGAGGGACAGCTTGTTTGGAACGACGGAACATGTTGGTACCCCTGTTTGGCCGCCCTCGTTGTGCTTCCTTCTCCTAAACGAATCCTCTATTTTGCTGTTACTTTGTTTTGCTGTGCTTTCTTCTCCAAAACGAATCTATTTTGCTGTTTGTGTTTTTCGTTGTTTTCTATCCCAAAACGAATCTTCTATTTTGCTGTCACTTTGTTTTGTTGTTTTCTTCTCCAAAACGAATCTATTATGCTGTCACTATGTGTTTTGATGTGCTTTCTTCTCCTAAACGAATCTATTTTGCCGTTACTGTGTTTTGTTGTGTTTTCTTCTCCAAAACGAATCTTCTGTTATGCTGTTACTATTTTTTCGTTGTATTTTCTTCTCCAAAACAAATCTATTTTGCTGTCACTATGTGTTTTGTTGTGCTTTCTTCTCCAATACGAATATATTATGCTGCTTCTTTTTTTTCTTTTTTTGTGTCTTCTTCTCCAAAGCAAATTATTTTGCTGTCACTATGTGTTTTATTGTTTTCTTCTCCAAAACGAATCTATTATGCTGCCACTATGTGTTTTGTTGTTTTCTTGTTGTTTTCTTCTCTCCCCAAAAAACTTCTATCATGCTGTTGCTATGTATTCTCTTTGTATTCTCATGTGTTCTTTGAGATTTTACCGTTTTTTTTGTTTTTTTTTTTTTTTACTTTTTATGATGCAAATTTCTATTTTTTTTTCTCTTTATATTTGTTACTATTTTTAGACCCTTTAATAGATCAGTTTTCGAATATTATTTTACCAATATGTATGAATTACTTCTAATGATAGGAATAATAGTAGTGATATTGATGATGATGATAATGATAATAGAATGATTAATGATAATGATTATGATAATAACGATGGGTAATAAATTATGTAATGAAAATAATGATAGTAATGATGAATAATGATAATAACAATCACAAGACTACTACTATAATAAAGATAATAGTAATGATGATAATGATGGTGATAATGAAAATAATAATGATAATAACAGTAATAATAATCATGGTCATCATAATAATTACAATGATGATTATAGGAAGAGTTATGATAATAATGATCAAATTTATAATAATAATAAAAATGATAATGATACTAATGATAATAGTATTGTTTCAAATAATAATGGTAATAAAAATGATGATAATAAGAACAATGATATTTATGATAGTAATACAATTGATAATAATGAGAATAATATTAATGATAATGAGAATAATAGTGATTGGAATAGCAATAATGATAATAGTAAAGATAATTTCAATAATTATAACTACAACAATAGTGAAAGTGATATTCATAATAGTAATAATGATGATAATGATAATCATAGTAATAATTATGATGCTGATAATGATAGTAATGATAATGTTAATGACTAGTAATAATGATAATGATTATACTAATAGAGACGATGATAATGATGGAAATAATATCAATATCAACAATGAAATTGATTGTAACGATAAAGAATAGTAACAATAATATTAATGATAGTTCTAATGATATAATAACACTAAAGATGATAATACCAATTATAATGATAATTCTAATGATAATATTGATACTAAAATAATGAAAACAGAAGCAATGATAGTAATAATCATGATAAAGATGATAGTAATAATAATTATAATAGTGATAATGATAATGATAATAACACTAATAATAATGAGTATAGTAATAATAATAACGATGACAATAATGACTGTGATAATAAACATTACAATAATGATAATAGTAATGGTAATAACAATGATAATGATAATATTATTTAATGATAATGATATGATTATGTTGATAGTAATGATAACAGTAATGACAATAATAAGAGTAACAAAAATATAATTATGATAATAATAGTAGTGATAATGATAATAATAATGGTAACGATAATAATAGTAATAACGATAGTGATAATAATAATAATAGCAATAATAATGATGATAATGATAATAATTATGATAAAAAAATCGTAATAATAATAATGATGATGATGATAATATTAATAATAATAATAATAATAATAATAATAATAATAATGATAGTAATAACAATGATAACAGCAATAGTAACAGTATTGGTCCCCCCCCCCATCAGCCATAGCCGGCGACACCGTGGTAGTCTGGAACCAGAACGTCGTGGGATCCGGGAACTTCCTCCTTAACAACTGTGCAGCTGTGACCAAAATACCCTTCGTCGGTGCAAAGACATCGATGGGGCTCTGCTTTCTGCTGCTCAACTTCGTGACCGTTTGCGAGGCCATGCCGGAAGCTCTGTAGGGAAGAGGGGAGGGGGGAGGGGGAGAGGGGGAGGGGTTAGGAGTGAGTTGGAGGGAAAGGGAGAAAGAAGGTAGGAGGGTGAAAGGAGGAGAAGAGATGGATAGGTAGGTAGAGATAAATAAAGATCAAGAGAGAGTGAGTGTATGTGCGTGTGTGTGTGTGTGTGAGAGAGAGAGAGAGAGAGAGAGAGAGAGAGAGAGAGAGAGAGAGAGAGAGAGGAGACAGAGACAGATAGAGAGAGAGGACTGGTCAGCTTGTAGCTTGCAAAGACGCACCGCACTCTATTGCAATCGCAGTGAAAACAACTATCAGTACACCGTTGACATTACTAAAGACCAAATGAGAGACAGCGAACGAGAACGTCTATGTATAAATCTCAAAAGTAAGACAGATAAAGAGATTAATTGAGTATCTGCGTTAAGAAAGGAGATCATGAGAAGTATGTAGATGTGCAGAGGTAGATCATGATATTTTAGAAAGTAGCAGAGGAGCAGCACAGGGCAGGGGAAGCTGGTCAGGTGAAGCAGGTCGGGTTATTTTAGGTGAAGACGTCATGTGAGTTTAAGTCAAGGTCGTGGGAAGCGAGGAGACCCTTCGGCAGGAGAGAAGACGAAGGCACGGTCGACATCAGGCAGCTTGTTGAAGATTCCGTCCGTCTGCGTTGCGGAGGGCACGGCGGAGATGGCTCGTCCCGCCGAAGAAGTGGCAGGCGCTGAAGACGGCAGGTTGGAGGCGCGCGAAGAGGTGGCGATTGCTCTCCTGACGCGGAGGTGGCGCTGAGGAAAGAAACGCAAACACATCGCACCGCCCATAGATTTCCTGCACATTGAAAAAGGGCAAGTTAAGAGGTTATCAGAGGTAAGGAGTAGAGTGGAAGGAAAATCGTCCTCGGCCTCCCGTGCGACCTCGAGATGGGCGGAAGGCAAGAGGGAGTTCCCTTTCTCCCGGAAACAAGCAGGGTCCAGAGACCGGAGGGAAAAGCCATCCTGAAGGAGGTACTGGAAGGGAGGAACTGGAAGACCAGGTAACTCCACAGGTTGGCCAAAACCGGAGGGAGAGGGGGGGCTCCTATCAGCGCCGATGGTCCGCGAGGAGGACCCCCTTCGAAGGAGGGGGTCCTACGTTCCACACAAACAGATCGGCTGGAGCAACGCGGGAGTCCTTCAGTACCGAATCGTCCGAAGACAAGCGCGGTGGAGTGCTTCAGCCATCGTCATGTTCCGGTAATTATTTCACTTTGGAAGTAAGTTGTGTAGCTGAAGTGTGAAAAAAAAAGCCGAGAGGTTTTTTGTGCTTAGAACTGACATGGAGGGGCGTTTCCTGTCAATGTTTGTGACAGTTAGGAGCATGAACTTTCAGGCAAGTTTGATTAATACCTTTTAGTAGATATTTGGGTCGTGTAGTTTCCTGAAAAAAAAAATAATGATGATAAAAGTAGATAAATATACCATGCGTTTCATTCCCCCTAGTTTTTATCATGATATCAAAATAGACAAGATATTGCTGTGACTATTAACTGACCTTTGCGCGGCAAAAGATGAAAACCCTTCCGAAGATCGAATCTTTTGTCGTTTCGAAGACAGTTCACAAGGGTTGGAACACGGGATAAGTGTAAACACGTAAATAAAATCGCAAATCAAACACACACACACACACACACACACACACACACACACACACACACACACACACACACATATATATATACTGAATGCATATGCTATATATGAACGAATGTATACATCACAAAAATAATCTAAATCCTAAAGCAGGGGATTCAAACACGAGACCCACGGAACATTTGCTT
>NW_020869615.1:221451-223951 GCF_003789085.1 Penaeus vannamei | reverse complement strand
TTGTTGTGTTGGTGTGTGTGTGTGTGTGTGTGTGGATGGTGTTGTGGTGTGTGTGTGTGTGTGTGTGTGTGTGTGTGTGTGTGTGTGTTGTTGTTTGTGTTTTGTTGTGTGTGTGTGGATGTTGTGTCGTGTGTGTGTGTGTGTGTGCCGAAAGTGTGTGATGTGTGTGTGTGTGTGTAAGCATGATGTGTGATGTGTGTGTGAGAGACAGAGAGAGAGAGAAAGAAGAGAGCAGAGAGATGAAGAGATGGAGCGAGAGAGATGAGAGAGAGACAAGAAAGACGGAGGATCCGGAGAAGGTAGAGGGCAGGGAGAGAACGCCCGACGATCCGTCGCAGACCGGACCTGAAGAGGCAGCAAGGAATGGCCCGACGAAGAGGAGAGCAGCGAGAGCCGATGCCGCCCGCCTGCGAACCGAGAGGAGCTATGACCGAGAGGATGAGAGGAACGCCTCGCACACCAGGAGAGGGACGCAGCGGAGAGCAGAGAAGAAGAGGACGAGAGAACCGAGCCGCGAGACGCCGGAGAGGAGAACGGCGACGAGAAGAGGAGGGGAGGAGAGGGCTGAGCGTCGCCACGGTGGAGACCGACGACGAGCAGCGCTCGAGAGGCGACGGAGGAGCAGACGAGGAGGAGAGAGAGACGAGAGCCCCAAAAGAGAAAGAGAGATGGGACAAGAAAGAGAAACAGGCAGGAGAGAAGAGAGAAGAGAGACGGGCTCCCGGAGGACGAGACTGACCAGCCGGGGACGCGAAGAACAGGCAGCGGAAACAGAACGCGAGAGCAGCCTAAGATCCGGAAAGGAGACCGGGGAGGACGGAGACCGACAGAGTTAGAGCGCGACGAGACAAGGGGGAGACCCACACCACAAGAGAGCTGAGAGAGCAGACAGAACAGACGTACGAACGAGCGCGATGAGAGATCGAGATGAGAGAAGAGAGCAGATGAGAGGTAGGCCGGAGATGACGAGTGACCGGGCGGGACATAGAGACGAGAGGAGAGACGAGCACGAGGAGACGAGAGATGCGGAGACGATGAGGAGAGAGAACGGAGGGAAGAGGAGGATGAAGAGACGGACGGTCAGAGCAGATGAGAGAGAAAGAAGAAAGAGAAGAAAGACCGGGATGAAGAAGAAGAACAGAGACGGTGGCAGAGACGGGAGAAGAGAAAGAAGAGAGAGGAGCATGAAGAGAGTGAGCAGAGAGAGCTACGAGAGCAGGAACGGACGTCAGAGAGCGGGACATGGATGAGACAGACGACGGATGGATCCGACGAGACACCGAGAGACATGAATGGATGAGACGACCGACCCGAGAGAGATGAAGGAGGAGAGAGAGCGAGAGAGAAGAAAGAGAGAGAGAGAGAGAGGAGGCAAGGAGAGAGAGACGGAGAGCGAAGAGAGAGAGAAGAGCGACGAGGAGAGATGGACGGATCAAGAGATGAGAGAGCCAGAAGAGAGCAAGTAGCGGAAGAAGATTAAGAAGAGAGATGAGATCGAGATGACCGATGAGAAGAGAGAGAGAGAAGAGAGAGAGAGAGAGAGAGAGAGACGAGACGGAACGAGGAGAAGAGATGAGAGAGAAGCAGAGGAGATGAGAGAAGAGAGGAACAAAGAAAAGAGAGAAGAGAGACGGAGACGACCGAGGAGGAAGAGAGACGGAAGATGAGAGAGACGAGGAAGAGAGATGCGACGAGGAGAGAGAGAAGAGAGAGGAGGAGACGAACAGAGCAGGAAGAGAGAGGAGAGAAACAAAGAAGCGAAGAGAGAGAGGAGAAGAAAGCACGAGAGGCGAGGACGAGAGGAGAGATGAGAGGCGAAAGTATGACGAGAGGAGAGAGAGAGAGAGAGAGAGGAGAGATGAGATTGAAGAGGAGAAGACGAGAAAAGTTAAGAATTAAAGACAAGACGAGAGAACGAGCCCGAAGAGACTAGCCCATGAGCAAGAGATGAGTGAGAGAGACGAGGAGACGACGGTCGGAGATGAACGAGAGATCGGAGATGAAGAGAGACCGAGAGAGAGAGACCGACGAGAGGAGCAGAGAGAAAGAACGAAGAGAGAGAGAGAGACCGAGAGAGAGAGAGAGTTGAGAGGAGCAGAGAGAGGGATGTGAGAGAGAGAGAGAGAGAGAGAGAGCAGAGAGGAGGAGAAGAGATGGTGAGATGAGAGAGAGAGGAGAGACCGATGAGAGACGATCCGACTGAGATGAGCTGCGAACGCGGAGAGAGAAAGACGAGACAAAAGAGAGAATTGATTAGAGAGAGCCGAGAGAGAGAGAGAAGAGAGGAGGAGGACGAGAGAGAGAGATGACGAGACAGACGAGAGAGAGAGAGTGAGACAGAAAGACGAGAGCTAGAGAGAGATGAGAAGAGAGAGAATGAGAGATGGAGAAGAGGAGAGAGATGATGAGGATGGAGATGTTTAGAGAAGTTGACGGAGAGAGAGAGAGTGAGAGAGAGAAAGTCCTCTCCGAAACAAGTACAGAATTTTGTACAGAGGCG
>NW_020869615.1:213951-216451 GCF_003789085.1 Penaeus vannamei | reverse complement strand
CTCCGTTGTCTCTCATTTTTCCCTCCTTCCTCTCCTCTTCCTCATTCTTTCTCCTAGTCCTCTCCGTTGTCTCCCTCATTATTTCCTCCTAATCCTCATTCTTTTCCTCTTGGTCCTCCCGTCTCCTTCCTATTTTTTTCCTCGGTCTTTTCCGTCTCCTCCCTCATTCTTTTCCTCTTGGTCCTCTCCGTTGTCTCCCTCATTCTTTTCCTACTATTCCTTTCCGTTGTCTTCCTCATTCTCTCCCTCATCCTTTTCCTCTTGCTTCTCCCGACTTCTTTCTCATTTTCCCTTAGTCCTCCCGTTGTCTTCCTCATTCTTTTCCTCCTAGTCCTCTCCTCTTCCTCATTCTTTTCCTCTTGGTCCTTCCGTCTTCTCCCTCATTCTTTTCCTCTCAGTCGTTCACAATTCCCTTCTCGTTCATTCTTTTCCTTTTGGTTCTCTTCGTTGTCCTCCTCATCCTCTCAGTTGTTCTTATTCTCCTCTCGTCCAAATTTCTCATAATCATCTCTGTTGTCCTCCTCATTCTCTCCCTCATATTTTTCCCTCTTGGTCCTCCCTATTCTCTTCTCATTTTTTCTCTCAGTCCTCCCCGTCACCTTCCTCATCCTCATTATCTTCTCATTCTTTCCTTTTTCTTCTTCGTCCTCATCTTTAAAGTCTTCTTCGTTCACTTCCTCTTAGGTCTTTCTCTTGCCGCCCTCATAGTTTTCCTCATTATCTTCCTTTTTCTTCTTATTCCTCATTCTTTCTTCTTAGTTTTCCTTAGTACTTACTTAGTACTCATTCTCTTCCTCATAACCGTGTCTATTATCCTCTAAATTCTCATACTTCCATTCTTCCTTATTTTCTCCTACTTGGCTCCCTCATAAACTACCTCATTCTCTTCGTTTTTTCCTCTTAGTCTTCCTCATTCTCGTCCCTAGGCTTCGTCACAGTCACTTTCGATAATCTACATTTCATACCTCATTCTCTTCCTCATGTTCCCTCTCATTGCTTTTCTCATTCCCTACATTCTCCTTTCTTGCCTCATTCTTCTCTTCACATGCCTTGCTTCATCAAAGTCCCCCATTATCCTTCTATGCTGTTTGTCTCATTTCACTCATCACCTTGGCTTCAGTACCCCTTATTCCTCATTTTCTTTCTACTGTGTTTTTTATTTATTTACCTCATTATAGATTTGTTTATCTATTGCCTTACCTACCTCACTCATTCCTCATTTCCTTCCCTCATGCCTCTATTCATTTATATATTTATCTTTCTATTTGTTTATTGCTTTTTTTCATCTCCTTCATTTCATCATGTTCGCTTCTCATGTTTTTCATTCACATATTTATTTGTATTTTTGCTTATGTATATAATGCTTTATACAATCTCACTCATTCCTCATTCTCTTTCTTTCTTGTTTTATTTACTTACTCAATTGCGTATTTGTTTAATCAATGCTTTATTCACCTCATTCCTCATTTTCCTTCTGTAATGTTCCTTCCATAAATTGAACGTTTTTTCCGCGTTTTTCACAATGATTTTTTTTTTCTACGTCATTTTCGTGGTTCTTCGTTCTTCTATCACATACTATCTCACATTTATACTTTTTGATGTTTGTTTATCTGTCTATCGTTTCTCAAGCACAAATTTTTATTTTTATTTTCACTATTTTTCACTTCCTTACTCGTTTATATATATTTTTTCATATTTATTCCTCTTTTTTTTTTTTTTTTTTTTTTTTTTTTACTTTTTCACGCTTATATGTTTTCATTCTTATCTTTTATGCTGACTCAGAGTTTTATTTTTTGTCACTTCCTCACTTGTTTACACACACACACATGTATATTTCATTTGTTTATATATATATATTCTTTTTTTTCTTTTTGTGCTTATATTTTCATTTTTTATTGTTATATTTTTCAAAATATTTCGTTTTTCACTCACGAATTGTATTTTTTTACTCACTCACTTGTTTATACATATGTATTGGTGCTTATTTACTAATATATATATATATATATATATATATATATATATATATATATATATATACACACACACACACACACACACACACACACACACACACACAACACACGTATATATATATATATATATATATATATATATACATACTTCATTACGCGTCCATATTTTCAATCTTATTTCTTATTTATTTACTTCTTCATTGTCTATTTTTTTCCTTTTTTTTCTTCATTTCATTTTGTATATTTTTTGGATTTTTTTTTTGCTGAAATTCTTATCTTAAAAGATCCTCGCTTGCCTACACACTCTCTATCTTTTACATATTTTTATCATTACTATTATCTTTTTTTCCCTTTTTATTATTTGTTTACTTCAGCACTTCCTTATGTTTTCATCTCCACCTCTTTTATCAGTCTCTTTACTTCCTTATTTATCCACATCCTCCCTTGCTCACACATTCAAAGCCCAGCCCAGCCGCTCCTTAACTACACAATTGCTCACCAGATTCCGCCCTGATCAGCCGCCG
>NW_020869615.1:198951-211451 GCF_003789085.1 Penaeus vannamei | reverse complement strand
CATATACATATATACATAAATAGATAGATAATATGTATATATATATGCACATACATGTATGTGTGTATAGATATATAGATATAGAAAGATAAATAAAGACACACCGACAGAAATGGATAGATAGATCGACAGACAGACAGATAGGTAGATTGATAGATACACATAAATGTAGGTAGACATGCAGTAGATAGATATAGGTAGATATATATACATATATATGCAAACATACATGTTCTTGCACACATCCATGCATAGGTAAGTGGGTAGATACGTAGATAGCTAGATGGATAGATCAATGTAGATATTTGTGTGTGTATGTTCGCATATGTATGTATATATGTCGAATAAAAATAATCTAATCCATACAGACAGTTTTCTGTAAATAATATAGAATTATACAAAGTGGCCCTACTTTCTGTTATGTATTTGGAAAAAAAGGTAGATAATGTAGTCAAATAGTTCTTGATTCTTTTTATTATTTTTTAAATTATTGTCATTATTATTTTTTTGAGGTCGAATCACCCAACGACTTGATTCCAGGTTAAGGCAAATTGTACGAATGCGACGCTAGAGCCTTGACTTCGGCGTTGATTGGGGTTAGTAATCAATGACTCCCTGTGTGTAATCTATGACGTTTTACAAAATTGCAACACGTCATAGATTAGCAAAATCTAACTGAAATTGCAGACGTTGTTATGGTTGATAGATAAGTTATAGATATCTTAATCCGAAGTCTAGGCTCCGTCATCGCATACGCAACGCACACACACACACACACACACGCACACAGAAGAGGCAATGATGGTAAAATAAGTCGACACGTAATCAAACGAGTCACTGACATGGAAAGAGGTCATGTCATGTAAGCCTGCTCTCTGGCGCCTCTTGCTTCAGCTACGAAGAGGTCATGACCTTTTGAACCATTTCCTCTTTGGTTAGAAATAGATCGGTCTTTGTCTTGCTTGGCGTTGGGTGGGCGTTGGGGGCGGAGTGGGTGGGGTTGGTGCTGTTGTTGATCGTGGATTGGGGCTTCTGTTGTTATGGATTATGTTGATTATGAATTATATTGATTATGGATTTTGTTAATTATGGATTACGTCAGTTATGGATTATGTTGATTATGGATTGTTATTAATTATGGATTATATTAATTATGGATTATGTTAATCATGGATTACGTTGTTGATCATTGACTATATTAATTGTGGATTACGTTAAATATGGATTATGTTACTGATTATGGATTATATTGATTATGGATTATGTTACTTATTGACTATATTAATTATGGGTTACGTTGTTAATTATGGACCATATTGATTATGGATTATGTTGATTATGGATTATCTTAATTATGGATTATGTTAATTGTGCATCATATTAATTACGGATTATGTTGATTATGGATTTGGTGATTATGGATATATAATATAAATATGGATTAACTATGGATTATGTTAATCCTGAATTATGTTGTAAATTACGGATTGAATTAATCAAACGTATGGTTTGGGAGCGAATATATGGGGGTAAGATTGTTTAAAGATGATTGCAATTGAAGAATTTTACATCATCAGTTCTTTATCGGTCATAAAGAAAGGTAGTTATTATTATTATTATTATTATTATTATTATTATTATTATTATTATTATTATTATTATTATGTTTTTTTTTTTTTTTTTTTTTTTTTTTTTACCAGTCTCTGCTAACTACCCTACCTATACCTTTCTTTAATTACCTGTTCCCTCGTTACACAATCGCTATTTTAATTCATACGAACAACCACAATCTACATGAACTACCCCTCTAGGATAACTACCTGGATTTCCCGTTAACTATTTTGATTGATTGTTATTACCTTCTCTAATTACCCCTTGTTAGTATCTAATTATTAGTGGAGTAAATATCTGGTTATGCATGAGGGCTATAGGGAGGGACAGGGGGGGGGGGGTAGAGAAGCTGGGGGAGGGGAAGGTGGAGAGGAGAAGAGGAAGGAGGGAGAAAAGGAGAAGAGGAAGAAAGGAGGAAGAAGGAAAAAGGGTGGAGAAAGGGGGGAAGGGAGAAACGGAGAAGAGGAGGAAGGAAGGAGGGCAATGGAAGAAAGGGATAAAAGGTGAAGAGGAGGAAGGAAGGGGGGAGAAGGAAAAGGGGTGGAGAAAGGAGGGGAAGGGAAAAAATGAGAAGAGGAAGGGAGGAAGGCAAAGGAAAAAGGGATAAAGGAGGGGGAAGGGAGAAAAGGAAGGAGGCAAAAGGAAAAAGGGTGGAGAAAGGGAGGGAAGGGAGAAAAGGAGGAGAGGAGGAAAGAAGGAGGACAAAGGATAAGGGATAAAGGAGGGGAGGGTGGAAAAGAGGAAGCAAGGAGGGAGAAGGAAAAGGGGTGGAGAAAGGAGAAGGGAAAAAAGGAAGAGGAGAGGAGGAAGGAGGGAGGAAAAGGGGTGGAGAAAGGGGGGAAGGGAGAAAAGAAGGAGAGGAGGAAAGAAGGAGGGCAAAGAAAGAAAGGAAGAAAAGGAGAAGGAAGAAAAGGAAGGAGGAAGAAAGAAATGGGGTGGAGAAAGTGGGGGAGGGAGAAAAGGTGGAGAAGAGAAGGACGGAAGAAGGGCAAAGGAAGAAAGGGATAAAGGGGGAAGGGAGAAAAGGAAGGAAGGAGGGAGAAGGAAAAGGGATGGATAAACGGGGGAGGGAGAAAAGGAGGAGAGGAGGAAGGAAGAAAGGGATAAAGGAGGTGGGAGGGAGAAGAGGAAGGAAGGAGGGAGAAGGAAGAGATAGATGGAAGTGTGCAACAGGAGAAAGGGGGGGGGGGGTATGAAATGGGAGAAGAAAAGAAAAGAGAAAGGGAGCAGGGGAGAAAGACAGGGAAGGGAGGAATAGACAGAAGGGAGGAGGTGGAAGGAAAGGGGGAGAAGGGAATGGAAAAGAAAAGATAGAAAATCAAAATGTAGGAGATGGAAAGAGATAAGAATAGGGACATAGAAAAATGGGAAGAAGAGGGCGAAGGGGAGGAAGAGGATAGGTAGAAAGGAGATAAGGAAGAAGAAGAAACAGAGAGGAAGAGGAAAGGGAGGGACGATGGAAAATGAGAGAAGAAGGAAAGAAGAACAAAATGGGAGGCGAAGAAGGAGACGAAGAGAAAGAAAGGGAGAGAGGAAAATAAAGAAAAAGGGTAGAGGGAGCAGGACAGGAAGGGAAGAAGGAAGGAGAACGGGGAGGAAAAGAGAAGAGGGAAGAAGGAAGAAAAAAAGAGAATAAAGAAGGAAATGAAGATGAAAGAAAGAAAAATGGGAGAAAAGAAGAAAAAAAGGGGAAAGGAAGAATGAAGAAATGGAGGGAAGAAGAGAGAAGAAAGACGTAAAGAAGAAAGAGGAGATAAAAGGAAGAGGAAACGAAAAAAAGAAGAAAGGAAAAAACGAAAGAGGGAAGAAGCCAGAAGGGAAGAAGAAGGAGGAGGGGGAGGAGATGGAGGGAAAAAGAAGGAAGGAAAAGGGGAAGAAAGAGGAAAGAGAAGACGAGAGGAAGAAGGAAGGAAGAAAAAAGGGAAGAAAAAAGGAAATATGGGAAGGGAAGAGGAAAGAAGAAATAGGAAAAGGAGGAGAGGGAGAAAAGAAGGAAGGAGAGGGGAGAGGAAGGAAAGAAGAATGGAAGAAGGAAGAAAGAAGAAAAACTAGAAGGGAGGAAAAGGAAAGGATAGGAAGAAGCATAGAAGAACAGGAAAAGGGGGAGGAGAGGGGAGAAGGGAGGAGGAGGAGAGAGGAAAAAGAAGGAGGAGGAGAGAGGAGGAAGTAGGGAAGGAAAAATGGGAGAAGGAAGGGACAAGGGAAGAGGAGAGGAAATAGGAAGGAAGGAAGAGGAGAGGGAGGAAGGAAAGAAGGTTAAGAGAGGACAAGAAAGGAACAAGGGGAGAGGAAGGAAGAGGAGAAGAAGAAGAAAGAAGGAAAATAGGAGAGAAAGGAATATTAGAAGAGAAAGAATGAGGAAGAAGTAGAAGAAGAAAGAATGAAGGAAGAGTAGAAAGAAGAAAAGAAAGAAAGGAAGAGGAGAAGAAGAGGGAAGGAAAAGGAGAAGAAGAAGGAAGGAAAAGGGGAGAGGAAAAGAAGGAAGAAGGAAGGAAAAGAAAGAATGAGGGAGAAAAAGAAAGGAGAAAAGAATAAGAAAAAAAGAAGGAAAATGAGAGAGGAAGGAAGAGAAGAAAAAGAAAGAAGGAAAGAAATGGAGAAGAAAAAAGGAAGAAAAAGAAAGAAGGAAGAAAAATGGAGAGAAGAAGAAAGAAGAAAGGAAAAGTGGAGAGGAAGGAAGAGGAGGAGAAGAGAGAAGGAAGGAAAAGGGGAGGAGAAGAAGGAAGAGGAAGGAAAAGAATGAGGGAGAAAAAGAAAGGAGAAGAGAATAAGAAAAAAAGAAGGAAAAGGAGAGAGGAAGAAGAGAAGAAAAAGAAAGAAGGAAAGAAATGAGAAGAAAAAAGGAAGAAAAGAAAGAAAAGAAAGAAAAAGGGAGAGAAGAAGAAGAGAAGAGGGAAAAGTGGAGAGGAAGGAAGAGGAGAGAGGAGAGAAGGAAGGAAGAAGGGGAGAGGGAGGAGAGGTGGGGGGGGGGGGGCAGGAGGCCCACGGGGTGTAAACAGAGGCTTTGGTGCCCGGCCGTTAACCCTTGGCAGATGGCTCGCTCGGCGCTCTTCTTAATTCGCTCTCCTTTCTATGTGTCTGTTCTCTTTCGTTATTTGTTCTTGTTTCCTCTCTTCTCGTGTCTGTTTTCTTTGTTTCAATTTGGTTCTTTCGTTTTCTCGTGTTTCCTTCTGGTGTTTTCTATTTATTTCGTTGTTTTTATCTTCGTACTGTTTTTTATCTGGATCCTTCCTGTATCTCTTTTGTTTTCTTCTTCTTCTCTCTCTTCTCATTATCATTACTAACATTATTACTATTGTCATTATCTTAATTATTGTTATTGTTATTATCATTATTATTATTATTATTATTATTATTATTATTATTATTATTATTATTATTATTATTATTATTATCATTATTATTATACTATTTTATTATCGTTGTTATTATTATTATTATTTACTATTATTATTATTATATTAATTATTGTTATTAACTATGGTTATTCAATTAATTACATTATTAGGTTTTATTATCATTATTATTATTATTATTATTATTACTATTATTATTATTATCATTACTATGATTATCATCATTATCACTATGATTATTATTATTATAGTTATCATTAACATTATCATTATTAATATCATTATTATTATCATCATTATTAATATAGTTGTTATTACTATCATTATTATCATTATTATCATTATCATAATCATCATCATTATCATTACCATTGCTATTATCATTATTATACTCATTATCATCATTTTCATTAACATTATCATAATGATTATTCTCATTATCATTATTATTATCATCACCTTGTTATCACCATCATCAATATGATAATTAATGTTAATAACGTCAATATCATCTTTTCCAACATCACATTAACAGCATCATGGATCTAAACATAAATAACATTATTTTTCTCTCCATCTCACATTCTTACATTTTATTACATACTTATATTACATATTATATTATATTATATTACATACATACATCTTACATTATCATTATCACTATCTTCATCACGATCTAACTGCCATCCCTAACTTCACGTAACTGATAACGAAAAATGATGACGATATATACTTATAAATTGATAGTTGAAATAAATGACGAGAATTTAGCATACATTTAGGTATATGTGTTAAAGGGACGATCATGTGTTAGAAAAATGTGTGATAGTAAAGGTGATAATGATAATAATAATAATGATGATGACAACGATGGTGATAATGATAATTATGGTATTGATGATGATGACAACGATGGTGATAATGATAGCGGTGATAATGATAATGATAGTAGTAATAATAATAATGATAATAATGGTGATAATGATAATTATGGTATGATGATGAGATGTGATGATGATGAGAATAGTACTATGATAATAAAATGATAGTAATGACAATATCGACAATAGTGATAATTAACAATAACAATAGTAATGATAACAATGATTAATATTGAAAACAGCAACAATAACGAATGTAGCAGTAATGATTATAATAATTACAATAATAGAATAGTAATAACAATCATACTCATGATAGTGATAACAATAACAACAAAATAATAATGATAATAACAATAATAAAATAATAACAATAATAATAATGATAATAATAATAATGATGATACTGATAATGATAATAACAATAATAGTGATAATAGTGATAACTATATTGATAATGACAATAATTATAATTTTCGATATCATTATCATTATTATAATTATCATACTACTATTACTATTATTATCATTATCATCATTATAAGTATCATCATTACTATTATCGTTACTATTATCATCATTATAATCATTATCATTATTACTATCATTATTGTCATTATTATTATTATTATCATCATCATTGTATTCTTTAGCATTATTATTATTGTCATTATCATCATCATTGTAATCTTTAGCATTATTATTATTGTTATTATCATCATCATTATCACTGTCATTGTTATTCCTATCATTATTATTATTGTTATTATTATTATTATTATCATTATTATTATTATCATCATTATTATTATCATTACCATTATTATTATTATTATTATCATCATTATTAATATCATCATTATCATTGCTATATTAATATCATTATTATGCATCATTATTATTATTATCATCATTATTATTAATCATTATCATTATCATCATTATTATTATTATTATATCATTATTATTATTATTATTATTATTAATTATTATCATTATTATTATTATTATTATTATTATTATTATTATTATTATTATATTATTATTATTATTATTATTATTATTATTATCATTATTATTACTATTATTATCATTATCATTATCATTATTATTATTCGTAGTAGTATCATTATCATTATTATTATTACCAATGCCACCATCATGATGAAAATGAACAAGAGGAAGAAGATGATCATAACAAGACGAAGAAGACTATTGGAAATCCTGCAATCGACCTTGAACAGTAACGGGACCTTGCTCGACCTTCAGTTGCAAATTGCAATTAGCCCGGGTTTGCAACGAGGAAAGAGATGAATGAGGGGAAAGGAGAAAGGGGAAAGGCAGGCAAGAATGAGTGTGAGAGAAGGAAGGAATGGAAGGAGGAAGGAAACGGGATATTAAAGAATGGGGGGAGAGGAAGGAAGGAAGGAAGGAAACGAGAAATGACCAATGGATGTAAGGAAGGGGGGCGTGAAGATAAAGGAGGAAAGGATTAAAGGAAGCGAGAAATACGAACAAAGGAATTAAGGAAGGGAGCGTGAATGCAAAGGAGGAATGAATAAGGAGGAGAGGGTATAATTGAAAGAAATGAAAGAAGGAAGCCAAAAATGTAAACAAAAGAATTAAGAAAGGGAACGTGAAGTTAAAGAAGGAAGGGAGCTTGAAGAAAAAAAGGATAAGAGCGTGAAATTAAAGGAGGGAAGAAAGGAAGTGAGAAAAAATCATTCAAGGAAAGGAACATGAAGTTAAAGAAGGAAAGCAGCGAGAAATATAAAGAAAATATTTACGGAAGGGTGCGTGAAGTTAAAGAAGGAAAGAATAAAAAAAATATAAACAAAAGAATTAAGGAAGGGAGCGTGAAGTCAAAGGAGGAAGGGAGCTTGAAATTAAAAAGAATAAAAGAGTGAAATTAAAGGAGGAAAGAAAGGAAGTGAGAAAAAAATGATTCAAGGAAAAGAGCATGAAGTTAAAGAAGGAAAGCAGCGAGAAATATAAACAAAATAATTGAGGAAGGGAGCGTGAAGTTAAAGAAGGAAAGAATCGAATATGAACAAAAGAATTAAGGGAGGGAGGTTGAAGTCAGTTTAAACATAAGAATTAAGGAATTAAAAAAGCTTGAAAAAAAGGACCGAGTCAGAAAAATGATTCAAGGAAAAGAGCGTGAAGTTAAAGAAGGAAAGACGCAAGAAATATAAATAAAATAATTAAGGAAAGGTGTGTGAAGTAAAAGAAGGAAAGACGCAAGAAATATAAACAAAAGAATTAAGAAAGGGAGCATGGATCTAAAGGAGGGAAAATGGAAGAAAAAGAATTAAGGAAAAGGAAAAAGGAATCAAGACAAAACGGGAAAGAGAAAAATAATCAAGATATGGAAAGAAAGGAGAAGAAAGAGACTGAGTGTGGAAATATCAAGGAATAATAAAAATAAGTGATAGAATAGTGAAGAAAGGGTGAAGGGTGAGCGTACGATTTATTATGATAATAAACGATTAGGGAAATGGAAATTCGTAGTAAAAAAATAATGATTATGGTAATGATAACAACAACAAAATTGATATAAAAAACAATGATAATAATACTATCAACAATGACAAGTTTAATGATAATGATAATGATAATAATAATAATAATAAATGATAATAATAAATAAAAATAATGATATTAATGATAATAATAATAATAATAATAAATAATAATAATAATAATAATAATAATAATAATAATAATAATAATAATAATGATAATAATAATAATAAAAAATAATGATAATAATGATATAAAAATGATGATGATAATGATGATGACAACAATAATAATAATATTAATATTGATATCAATAATGATGATAATGATAACATTGGTGATAATAACAACAACAATAGTAGTAACAATGATAGCAATTCAGCTAATACTAATAATAATGCGGATAACAGTAACTGATATTAGTAAAAAGAATTGTAATAAAATTATAGTAACAAATAATAATGATATCAATAACAATAACGATGAAATTATAACAAAATGATTATAATAACAAAAATGTTAATCATAACAAGAGCAATTATAGTGATAATGATGATAACTGGAAGGACTTGAAGAATTGCACTTGAAGTATTACATGAAATGACTATAGTAATAATAACTAAAACGATAATCATGAAGATCATAATGATAATAATGATGAAAGTAGTAGTAGTAGTAGCAATGATAGTATTAATAACTACAATGGCAATAATGATAATAGCAATAATAACAACAGATACAATTCCCAAGAATCAAGCAGAAAATGAAGAAGAAAAATATAATCCAAATTAAATAAACAACAAATTAATGAACAAAGCATGAAATAACAACATTTCCTCCGGTCACTCAGCCCTTAAAAAGAAGACATATTTTTTCTTCAACGGCGAATGTATGTGGCCGTGAATTCTCCCTCAGACGGCTGCTCGACGAGGCCAGATGCGCCCGCAAAACAGATGACGATCGGGTTGCGCGCTAGAGAATTTTTTTCTCTTTCTTTCTTTCTTTCTTTTTCTTTTTTAAGGAAGGTGGAGGAAGGGATAAATGTTCGTATTTGTGTATGTGTTATTTTGTTGTTGTTGTTTTTTTTGTATGTGTGTGTGATTATGTGTATTATGTATTATTTTTAATGTGATTTTCTTGTGTGTATGTACGTGTGTGTGTGTGTGTTGTTGTTTTTTTTCTTTTTTTGAGGATGGTGGAGGAAGGGATAATTTTTCGTATTTGTTTATTGGTTTCTGTGCGCGCGTGTGTGTGCGTGTGTGTGTGTGTGCAATATGTATTGTTTTTCATTGTAATTTCTAGTGTGCGTATTTTTGTTTGTTTGTTTTGGGGGTGGTGGAGGAAGGGATAAATTTTCGTATTTGTTTATTAGGTTCTGTTTGTTTGTTTGTTTGTCCTTTGTATGTGCGTGTATTATGTTTTGTTTTTTAATGTAATTTCTTGCGTGTGCGTGTTTTTTTTTTTTTTTTTTTCTTTTTTGAGGGTGGTGGTGGATGGGATATTTTTTTTCGTACTATATCATTTTCTATTTATTTATTATTTATTATCTTTTATTTATTTTTTGTATGTGTGTGTGATTATGTGTGTGCGTGTTTTTTTTCGTATTTGTTTATCAGATTCTGTTTTTTTTCTTGTATGTGTGTGTGATTATGTGCGTATTATGCATTATTTTTTTTACTATAATTTCTTGTGTGTGTGTGTGTGTGTGTGTGTGTGTGTGTGTGTTGTGAGGGGTGGTGGAGGAAGGGATGATTTTCCGTGCTAGTTTATTATTTTTTATCTTATTATTATTTTTTTGCTTTATTTTTTTTGTATGTGTGTGTGATTATGTGTCTATTATGCGTTATTTTTTACTTTAACTTCTTGCGTGTGTGTGTGTGCTTGCGGTGTCTCTTTGTCCTAACGTTCGATGTTTTTCATTTTATCATAATCCACTTTTTTCCATTTCCTGATTTTTTTATTATTCATATACACGTACGTTTTCCTTATTGCTACATATTCTTGAAATTGTTATATATTCTTGAGAGAGAGAGAGAGAGAGAGAGAGAGAGAGAGTGAGAGAGAGAGAGAGAGAGAGAGAGAGAGAGAGAGAGAGAGAGAGAGAGAGAGAGAGAGAGAGAGAGAGAGAGAGGAGAGAGAGAAGAGAGAGTGAGTGAGTGAAAGAGAGAGAGAGAGAGAGACAGACAGACAGACAGAGAAACAGAAAGATATAGAGACAGACAGACAGAGAGACAGACAGACAGACAGACAGAGAAACAGAAAGATATAGAGACAGACAGAGAAAACAGAACAGACAGAGAAACAGACAGACAGACAGAAAGACAAACAAACAAACAAACAGACAAACATACACGCTAAATTCCCCTCCATCACACTACACACACTGCGCTTCCCGCCGTTCCTCCGTCCGCATTCACGCAGCCGTTCGTGGAAGCGCTGATGACGTCACGCATAATCCGGGGCTCTGAACGAACGGCTGTAAATGCCTCTTTTTATGGCCAGTTGTACACGTAAGGCTTATAAAGATGTGAATGAATGTGCTGTGTTAAGGTCATTTATGGTGCTTAATGGTGGGGGGATAGAGCGATTAACTCTCGTGTGTGTGTGTTTATGTTTGGGTGTGTGTTTGTTTATGTGTGTGTGGTTTTTGTTTGTGTGTTTGTTAGTTTATGTGTGTGTGTTTATGTTTGAGGGTGTTTGTTTATGTTTGTGGATGTGTTTTTTTAATGTTTGTGTGTTTGTTTATATTTGAGGGTGTTTGTTGATGTTTGTGGATGTGTTTTTTAAAGTTTGTGTGTTTGTTTGTTTATGTGTCTGTTTGTTTATGTTTGAGGGTGTTTGTTTATGTTGTGTGTTTGTTTATTGTTGTGGGTGTGATAGTGAACGTTTGTGAGTATATTTGTTTGTGTGGGTGGTGTGTTCATGTGGATGTGTTTAACCGACTGTCTTTGTGTTTGTATGTGTGTGCGTGTGTGTATGTGCGGTCATATTTCGGTATATATGCATCTCCATTTTTACGTACGTGTACACCTTATCTCCCTGCATATCTTCGTTATATATGTATACGTCACGTAATCGTCCGTGTTTGCGAATCTTTCTGCACAAGCTCTCGATTTTGCAAATGTCATCATATGTTTTTTTTTATGAGAGTGTGATTGCGCAATTAAGCTTGTACAGAGGTCATTTGCATCTGTTCTTGCGTTTAAGAGAGAGCAAGCAGAGGAATGTGGAAAATTACATGGTTGGCTCTTTAATCTAAATTAGTGTAGTTTTGACTGGAGTCGGAGGGGAGGGGAGAGGTGGGGAGGGTGAGGGGAAGGGTGAGAAGGGTAAAGAGAAAGAAAGAGGAAGGAAGGGAGGAAGGAAGAGAGAGAGGGTGGGAGAGAGGGAAGGGTGGGAGGGAGGAGGAAGGGAGAGGGAGGGAGGGGAGGGGGGGGGGGGGAGGGAGAGGGAGAGAGAAGGATGGAGAGGGAGAGAGAGGGAGGGGGGAGGGGGAGGGAGGGGGAAGGAGGGTAGGGAGGTAAGGAGATGGAGAGAGAGAGAGAAAACAGAGATAGATAGAGAGAGAGAGAGAGAAAGAAAGACAGACAGAGAGACACAGATAGACACAGAAAGGCATACAGACAGATATAAAACACACACACACACACACATACACACACACAGGCATGTAGGCATATAGATACAAACAGACTGACAGACAAACACGGCCAGGAGTCAGAGTAAATGTACAAGCAATCGAGTATATATGTTACTCTCAAGATCTCGACAGTGTGTGGGCGTAACGATGATTCAGCACTTCTGTCCCGTCACCTACACAGGAATCGAGCAGTTAACACAGCTACAGAGAGAAGAAACAGGACGAATAACACCACAGAATCCACAGACTCTTTATCGTTTTCTTTAACTCGTGTTTTTTTTTTTTTTTTTTAGGGGAAACTTATCTATAATTTTGATTATTCCGGTTACATAAATATACGCCTTTAAAAGTATGTTATATAGGGATTTCTTTTTTTGTGTGTGGGAGTCGTTCGTTTGACCTTGAAATGGCTGCTTTGCCAAGAAGACATCCGAGAAGAAGGTCCCGCAGTGCTACCAGAACCGCGAGAAGAAGGTCCCGCAGTGC
>NW_020869615.1:187540-193853 GCF_003789085.1 Penaeus vannamei | reverse complement strand
CGAGTGTCTCCAATGCTATATAATTATGAAGAAGTTTCGCGCTCAAAACCATTTTCGTTTATGGCTTTCTTCGTTTTTCCATTCTTATGCTTCATTTAGTTACGAGTCGTTATAATGCGAGATTATAGATAACCCGAGTTAAGGCGACTTCTATGATCAGTATTATATATTGGTAAAGTTACAAGAGAAGGTTACCTTAATCTGGAACAGTGCTTCGGGGCTATTTCCGAAATACGTAAAAGTTTAACCTGCAATTAGATTGTTCCATCCTGCTTCACTCTATACAATCTCCATGTAGTTTTTCATTAAGATACGCTTCCTCTTCTCACCTTACGAGGACGTGATAGATACTCTATTACTATTCACTGCGAGACTCTGTTACAATTGACTCAATCTGAGGGAGTGCGTACATGAGTACTAGCTGGCGATGCTCTGTCGTCTTACACGTAGCAAAGCGATCAGTTTAACATCAATCGCATAAATTTGAGCGAGTCATACATAACGTTATCCATTTCACTACATACAATCGCCATCATTCTTCATCATCTATGCGTCATCATAATACATCTCGTTATTTCATAGCATTCGAGCGAGTCACATATCGATTTTCCATCATACATCAATGCGATCACCACTACACTCACCATCATAATTATTTTCATAATTTTCTAATCATGCGATCATTGTACTCTTAATCACCTATCATATATATTTCAATATTCACCAATCTACTCAATCACATCATATTTATTATTATCAATTACATAATTGTTTGTTATGCTGTTATTATTATACATTATTATTATTATTATATTATTAATATTATCATCTAATTCACATTTGTGTGTAGCATCTATACACTCGTTACTCTACATCATTATTATTAATCAATTATAGACTGATCTCGATCGCTAATTATCTAGTAAATCATTATCTGAGGTACATATCATATAAACATATATGATTAAGTAATTCAAGTATCGGACGGATTATTGATCATCATCCGCATACAGATATCGGTTCATCTTGCTAGCACTGAGAGACTCGACGATGAACGTAGATCGACCAGAGCATCTGAGCCAGCTGCATATCAGCCATCATGATCATTACTCTAGTTATGCGTTCGGCACTATAATTGTTCGTTGTGTACACAGGACGACTCGGAAAACCTTCACCGACCAGATGATCTGGTGTCACTAAGCTCATCCTCCAAATATAGTTTCTATATTCTCTATATATCTTTACTCTTTCTTTTTCTGTTTTCTCTTCTATCTTATCTTATATTTACTAAATCTATTCTCTCGTACTCTTTCGCATGTACGTTCTCTTTTTATCATTTATCTTTTCTTTCTTTTCTTCTACTTACTTAGGTAGTTGTGCTTCACACTTATAGGAGACAACTGTGATGATTTAGTATCCTATTTAAAAATTTTCTTGTTGAGTGCCGAGACCTTAGGATTTTCTTCTCGCACAGAGGATATGATCAGCTGCAATTGTATTGCGCCCATCGCCTCTTCACTCACCTTTTGGAAGCGGGACCACTGGGGGAGCACAAAGGAAGTGAAAGTGTGTTTGCGACAGTCTGCTTTAATGGCGTGAAGTCACAGGCTGATGTAGCAAGAGTGAGTTTATTGATGTAAAGTCTACAGAGTGGCACTGTCTTTTCATCTATGTATTCACTCAGTCGAACCGTCTAACATATTGGCGACCCTATCGACGGAGGTCACATGCACTGAGTAGTGATCTTCCTAGATATTATATTGTTATGTTGTGTGTGTTGAATATTGCTTGTAGTTGATCGCTTGAGTTATAGTTTAGTTCCGCTGCTGTGCTGCCGTTGCTGTTTGTTATCAGCATGAATCATTTGATTAATTTGTATATATATACTGAGCGCATGGTATTATGTATTCATTATCATCATTATTACCAATTGCTTTCGCTATTCATCATGTGTCATAATTGTTTTTATTAGACACTATAACTAATAATGGTATCTACTTATCATTATCTAAATTCATCATACTTGAATCAATTGGATCCATTGAGATTCATCCATTATATTTCATAACCAAGTTCCCTCTATACGGATCTTTTATCAAGTCAATATTGGCATAGCGGATCGTTCCCTACCTATTACTCATTATATTGTTCCTCAAATAGTAGTCTCAGTGATATTATTAGGACACTACATACCTTTCACTAACCACTATACAATCATAAAAAGCGGGTGTAGAATGGAAGGTATAGTAATAGACCATTCACTCTGAGCGTAAGCAGAAACCTGGTAAACATTGTGGGGCGAGCGGCTATTGATATATATCATTAGTGTGAACTCATTTAAACAAATTATTCAAATCTCTTTTCAATGAAAAACTTAAAGAACGATAGGACAACATGACCTCGGGAACGGGAGTAGACTACTATGAGACGCTTCTAGAGGTCATCTTAATGAGTCAATATAAAATACAAAATAAATCATTATCAAGAGTTCAGGATACATGTGCCATCACCTAGGTTCATCTAATTAATGCACTCTGAGCATCGGGATCAAATTAATCGTATATACCATAGCATCATTTATATTCGCCTATCTATACATCAGCATAATCATCTTGACTGAGCATGCCATCATACACTCAGTATATCATCTTTGACTATCTATGCGATCAGTTCTAGATCCAGCGATGCGAGCGCTACAGCGATTACTCCACTTCACGATGACTTAATATCTCATGGCTGATCATGATTGATGTTAAGTCAATTATTGCTATAACTCAACTAACACTATCTATTAAGATGTGCCTACTAATACGATCTATCATATTCAATCTATAACAACTGATCCGCATGACTACAATGACACCTAATCAGCATTCCAAATATCCCATCTATTCATCATCTCACACACCTCAATATCACCACGAGAACACTCACACGTGATATACATTATTGCACAATCAAGCTTGAATTGCGATATAGACTTACCTAACATCCCACACTTCCTCTTTAGTTACACAATGTACTAAGTCCGCCGTCTTTGACGCGTAGGGTGGTGGGACGCTAGACAGAGCTGATCGGTCGGAAAAGCAGCTGTGTGCACACCTCTGCTTTAGTCGTTATTCTTCCGGGCGGAGTTGGTTGATACGACATTTGTATTCTCGAGAGTTTATTTATGGATCATGGAGAACCCTCACTCTCATTACCTCTGGTCGCGTCAATAGTCACTTCATTACCCTATATCGAGTCGCAATGTTGTATCATGGAACGGAGTATGTAACTAAACAACTGACATAGACAACTACTTATGAACAGACATGAGTCTAACGTGAGTTATTGTTAATGTTACTTTGAGAAATGCTGACTTATTAACCACTGTATCACGATGAGAGAGAGCAATCACATGCGGTCATAATTTATAGGAGAAATAGATAATAACGAGAAGAGCAACTCATCCTCCAACAACAATAAAAATAAGAACGAGATGTGTATGAATTGTATAAGAGAAGTAATATTGATGAGATTAGTTGGGCCCCGCGCAACGCGTGAGCACTCCGTAAATAATAAGTCCACCTTAAATATGAGCTCATATGACTACACTCAAGTAAAACTGAGTGAGATAACGAAAAGAATCATAAGTAGTGATTGTAATAATAATATAGAAACATGAACAGAGTTATACATGCCATTATTCAAACTATCCAAAAGAATTACCAGAGAACACATGAATAATCACGTGAAATCAATAATAACGTTATTAAGTGCAACTAATACGCATCACGTACTAATAAAACAGTATCCCCATCGCATAATAAACTGACAATTATACTATGATATAACTAGAGCGTTACGATAATCATAGCTTTTACACTTTGCATCATTATAATGACGATGATCAGCCATAGCTTCGTTCATCATAATCACTATAGTATCCATTTATATTACTCATTCTGCGAGTTTTCGAGTGTAAATCCGTTATTATTACATGAGTGCATCATTGCTGTTTGTTATTACTTAATCGAGAGATAATAATGTATAATATGAGAGAGAGAGGCGCATATTGCTATAATTATTAACTTTACTTTCATAATTATCTATTATCATTATCATGGAAGAAGCGAGTGTGTCTTATTATTATTTATAATTTATTATTGGCGAGCAGCGAGAGGGCATCATTATCCTCATTGCTCTATATTTCTATTATGCGAGCAGAGTGCGGGTTATTATTATCATGCTTTGCTACTCATCATTATTCCATTATCATTATCATGCCATTATGTGCTGTTATTGCTATTGATTACTACTTATGGCGGGATCTTTACCTACGTCAATGATCAAGACGCAGAAGATTGGAGCTAAACTAATCATTCTCCATTATTCACACTTAGGTAAGCATTAACTTAGCAGAGGTAATATCTTACTCACCTTAAAACGTGGTGCCGCCTATTAACCTCACCAAATACGCAAAACTTATACATTTTCGAAAATTTATCAGGGTCGGTACAAGACAAACAAAGGCAAAAATACTTTTGAAAAATAATTAATAATAAGAGAGAGTATTTAATTGGTTTTTATAAATTGTAAAGACTTGAGGTATCGCGGATGAAACTTCAGTAGACTGAGTCAGCTGAAAATTAAGAGCACCAAGCGTATCACCAAAGGAGTCGAGACACACATTAACACATATCAGATCAGAAATTAGACAGTCTATCATGATCTCAAGATGTACATCTGGAATCCAACCTCACTTCAGCCAAGACTGGGGGCTTTATCGAACAAAAGTGTGGATATAAATATAGGAGCCATGAGATATGTTTATCTACTAATATCATCAAAATGATGCATCGATATACGATTTCAGAATACATGATGATTAATGCCAATAATCACATCGAGAAGCATACGACACTGATCAAGCAACACACATCACACGACGACACACAATCCCAAACCTACACACAACACGCATCGCAACATACAATCCAACAACAATGAATGACATCCAGTCAAACACTACCATCCACACACAGACACACACATTACACCGATACCATATTATGATTCAACACACACAGCACAGCTGATACAACAACACAACACATGACGCACCCACGCACACCACAGACAACATATCAACCACTAAAACAATCAAACACAACGCGACACACACTGACACACTACGTAACACAACTAGAGATAGCGACGCTTGTACCGAACTATCCACTACTATTACCCTCGGCCATAATGAGTACGTCACGACCAGCAGGACAGAGAGCAGTCGCGTTCTCTTTCCAGGTGGACCGGTGACACTTGGATTATATCAAATCTCTTCCACTTTCATCTGGTTTCTCAGCTTTTGCGTGTATTCGGCATACATTTAGTAAATTCTGTTAGTTACTCGGGTAACCAATTATTTTTGATATAGAAGTGATTGCATTTGTGGTCCTATATTTTATCTTGTTCTATAAATATTTCTCTCATATATGTGAATGAATAGAATGTTGGGCTCAACCTCTTCGGACTATACTCTGCTTCGGTGGTCTCCGGGTGCAGAATCTGCGCTTGGTACGCCATGACATCTCTGCCACTCTCCTCTCTCTCTGCGCGGCTCGTCTTCGCTTTTGTGTACTCCTCACGAGTACTGTCGTATATGATCCATCACACACTTTATACTCACGGACAAGTTAGAGGGATAGACTAGTATAGGAGGCCTGAGGTCAAGGTAGGGCTCGAGCCTAGCTCAGCACTAAATGAAACGCTACTCCTGTTGAGTGTTCAGTGTGTACTGTAATGTGTACGTGAAGTTTCCACTTGGATGTGTGTCGTCTGTGTGTGTCGAGAGATGGTTTCATTGCTGGCGGGTGATGAGCTATGAAGTTGAGTGTTACGTTGTGTTGTTGTTGTTATTGAGTATGACTATGTACCAAGCCATTTCAACTACTCACTACACAATACACTTACAGATGCACAACAGGGACAGAACTGCACAAAATCACGTACAGACAACCTAATTAGACGAGTTATACACAGTTACGGAACACAACTAATAGGTACAAGTCACAGCATCGGACACGGAGTAATGACGTACACAACTCACGAGCACACACTTTCGACGAGTTATCACACACACATATGCTAATGCAGTATGTATACATGTACTAAGCAGTACACTATCTACAAACATAAACAAGACACTTCTATGACGTACCAGAAGACGTAACTAGGCTAAGAGGACAACATGGAAAACACGAAATGTGAATAACTGTAGAGCCATGATTTCACGCGTCGTAGCCACACGAGACGTCGAGACAAAGTC